>PISX010002586.1:0-156952 GCA_004024625.1 Mellivora capensis | reverse complement strand
TGGGGGTGTGCCAGGATGCCTGCTTTCCAGCCACCTCTAAAAATATCTCTCCCCCCCAATCCACCGGCAGCTGCCACCTCCCTGTCCACGGAGGATCCCCTTCCAGCTTGTCCACCCAGGCACACCCAGAGGGGACTCCTGGTCCCAGCTTCTTCACTGACGCCAGGGCTCCAGGTCCTCAGGGCCAGCTTACTCACAGCCCAGGGGGGTCTCCAGGTCAAGAGGGGGAGCTCTGGCTGCAACTCCACCAAGGGGCACCAGGGACTCCTAAGTTCTAATCCTGCAACTAATGTTCTGTGACCTCCGGGGATGTTAGCTTGACCTCTCTGGGCCTCCACTTTTCCTATTTGCTGCTGGTGGTGGTTAGAAGGAAGAGACCATGGTGAAGCTGGGAATACAGTCTTGGAGATGGAGAAAACTTCAGCTTAGTTGTGGGATCCAGTTCCTAGTGATTGATAGAGAAGATCTGGTCTTGGGCAGGGACTTGTGACTATGGTATCTGCAGGGCCCTCCCTCCCCACCTCCATCCCAACCCTCCATATTTCCTGGGGAAAACTGCCCCTGAACTGTCCTGTGGGCTCCCCATCCCCTCATGGGGGAGGGGGGGACTTTCAAACTGTTTTTCCCTCCCCCAACCCCATTCCCACAAATGTCATCTAAAGCATTTTTGTCAAAGGCAGGAGGAAACAAGGAGGAATCCAGTGATCTGACGTGGCATCAGGGAGGCAAGCACCGCTTTTAAGTGGGACTAGAATATGGACTCCCTGCCGCCCCAGAGAAACTCCTCTCTCCTCTCTCTGCTCTAGCCATCTAGAGAAGCTCAGAGATCCTGTCCCCCTTTTCTCTGAGGGACTCTTTTTGGTGACCACAAAAGAATTTGGTCACTTAGGACAAAGCTGCCAGAGGTGAGTAAACTTACTGAATGTCATGAGTCCCAGATGCCAGTGGGGCCTGGGGAGCCATTGATTACTCGGGGGTGAGGGCAGGGTGGCAGCACAGCCTTCTCTTCCTGGGGGCAGAAACTCAGGATGCCAGGCTTTCTGCTCTGGGGCCTAAAAGAAACAAGGGCAACTCACTAAACAACAAATGTTGAACTGATTTCCTTCAATAGTATTATTAGATGAAAAAAAGCATAACGATGTCTTTTGCTCTAATGATTGAGAAGTTTGGGATATGACTGAAAGTCAGACGATTCCACCAAATTTTTAGAAAAGAAAAGAAAAAAAGAAACAAGGGCAAAACCAGGAGGCCCTTTTCTGTGGGATGAAAGTTGGTCTCTGGGTGGCTGCTTGAAGAGCCTGTGTATCTTTCTATCTCCCACTCCCTCTTCCCGGAGCCCTGCTCTAGTCTGTGTGTGCCGAGGGGCTGCTTGCTTTTATCACAGAAGTGGTGTCCCCTGGCCTTCCCCCTCAAATTCACTGGGCCTAGGAGCAGACAGGGGCTATCAGGCAGGATCCTGGAAGTTTGGAACTCCCTCCAGATAGGGCCTGGGAAGAGCCTTCCCATCCTCCAAAACATGCCATTCCAGCTTTGGCTGCCTTTCCCAATTCCTAGATGAAAAGTTCTTCCAGGAAGAGCCTGAGACCCACTTCCATCCATATCAAAAGGGCTCAACACACCTCAGGTTAGGGCGTGGTAGCTCCAAGGTGACAGAGGCCCACCCTCTCACCTGTGCCCTGTTCCTGGGAGGTCCCAATCTCTATCTCCAGGGCCCACAGCTGCTCCCTGAGGGTCTGGGATGGCCTGGGAAGAGTGTCACCTTGACAAAGTCAGGGGTTTCCAGTGTCATCTACTGTGACCGCCAGAGGGCAGCCACCAGCCAGGACTTTGCTCGATTCCCCATCTAGTCTCCTGGTTCTCATTATCTTTCCACATCTGTCCCAGATGCTTCTACTCTCTCATTCAACCCCAAGCTGAGGGGCAGGGATGGGGCATGGGGAGGCCCTGGGAGCTGTAGGTGGTATCCTCTGTAGCCGTAGCCGAGTGGGTAAAACCCCCACGAAGGCAATCCCTGTCCCCAAAGCCACACAGCAAAGCCCTGCAGAAATTTCAAACTGACTTCTGGCCCATTGCTGGTCTCTGAAAGCACCAGGGAGGCCAGTCCCAGATCCTCTGGGATGCTCAGGGGTGCCAGCCCCCAGCTGTGGTACAGTAAGCCTGCCATTTGCCCTTTTCCCTTTAAGGGCAGAGAGCATCCGAGGCTGTGGCCAGGTGCTCATGAACCGGGTCTCCCCGGGGACACCACACAGCCTCCTTAACCTCTCTGGGCCCTTCTCATCTGCTGAATTCATGCGACTTCGATGAGCAGTGGGAGAACATGCGTGCTGGTGACATGTAAACCCTGACACAGGAAAGGGGCCAGGATCATACTGGAGAGAAAAAGCACTGGTCTCAGACCCTAAGTTCCGGTTTTGAGATCTGTCTTTGCCACTTACCTTTGAGTAAGTCGGCTGACCTCACTGGGTCTCCGATTACTATCACCTCTAACCTCCTGAATGTCACAGGGGATTGGTAGGGGGATACCTCACGAGGGTTTTGCCCTCTGTGAGCCCAGTGCTTATCTGAGGGGTTTTTACTGAGCCCCTGGGAGTGGCTCCTGGGGCTCAGCTGAGGAGACAGAATCAGGTGGGCATTAGTGATGGACACAAGGCTAGCTGCTGGCACCCTCCAACAGACCTCCTGTGGTTGTCAGGAGCTCTGGACGACGGCTGGAGGCCAACGGAGTCTCTGCAGGTGGCGCCCAGGGTGATGCAGTGACAATGAGCGGGTGTTTTCCAGTCACTGGCCTCCGATGCCTGTCTAGGGTAAGTGGGTACCTCCAGGGGTCTCTGAGGCTAAGGCCTCAACCCCCTTCCCATCATGGGGTGGAAGGAGCCCTCTCCGGCCCCTTTTAGGCCTACCCTCATCTCTACCGGGCCTCCACTAATCTCTGGAAGCTTCCATCCCAGGTGTGGGGTCCTGATGCTTTTACAACCTCAACTCCAGGGATCCTGAGCAACTGAGACTCCCAGATGGATGTCCATGAGACCAGAGCGTGACTCTTAGGGATGAGCTTGAAGGGACAGTGCTATTAGGGAGGCAGAGAGCTAGGTCCACAACCCAGCTCTGACACTGGGAGCTTGGACTTCATTTCACAAGCTGGGCCAGGCCACAAACCTCCACAGGAGTATCTGAGAGCAAGTTAGGAAGAAGCCAGGAGGAGGAGTGGTTCCGTCTGGACTGACTGAGGTGGGAGGCCAGGAGGGTGAAAGGCAGTGTGGTAGGTATTCTGGAACTATCCGTGATTGGCTCTCTGCCCCTCTGCCAAGCAAAAGGGGCCTCTACTCGCTTTCCTTTGTGCCTCGCACTTGCACTCTTGGCCTCCATCCTCTCCCACGTCTTCTGTAGGTGGGACTGTGGCCCGAGGTCTCTGCTTCCTGGAGCCCTGCATCCCCACTGTGCTGTCTCCAGGCTCCTCTGGCATGACCTTCTCCTAGCCTTCTCTTTTCCTGTCCTGTGCCCACTCTTTGCTCCCTTCTGCTCTGCCTTTTCAGCCACGCTGCTCTCTCTCCTCTCCCTCACCTGTCTCCCAGGTATGTCGCGGCTTGGCACGGGAAGCTTCTATCTCCCCAAGTCCCACTGCTTCTGCTGCCCGCTTCCTTCGGACTCTGGCAGAAACCCCACCCGCTGACGTGTTCCTCCCAGGGAACTGGCAAGTGATTAGTGATGAGCTGTCCGCACAGGGCCCTAAAACTCCCTGGAGAAGCCGTGTCCCATCCTGGGACCCTTGCCCAGTGCCATCTGGCTGGAAGCAGCTCCCAGAGAGCCTTCCTGGGTCAGCCCAGCGACCTGGTTATTCCAAGAGCTAAAACCCAGTTCCTCTGGCCAGTGCAGAGGTCCAGACGCATAACTCTCCAGGCCCAGCCCTTAGCCACAGGCCCGAGGACCTGGCATTCACACCGAGTGTTCCCTGGAGCCTGGCTCCTTATTGTCCACAGTCCTATCAGCTGGGCCTGGCCCAAAAAGGGAATGAGGAGGCTGCTTCATCTGGGTGAATGCCTGGTTTCCCTTGCCTACGTATGTTAGGGAAGAAGGGGGTGGAGAGGGCTCCAAACCAGAATGGGGGTCACTGGAAGTCTCCAGAATGGCCTCGTCCAGAAACCTCCCTAAAGGGGTGACCCCTTGGAAGCTGCTGCTCCCCTCCGTTAAGCTGACCCTGTTAAGCCCCAGTGGCTTAACCAGTGGCTCCCACAGGAGAGTAGCAGAAATAGGTGCCAAGGAAGCCCTTCTGGGTTCAGGAGGGCGGTCTTCCGGGGATAAACCCCAGCACAGTTCACCGAGAGGTGCCAACACGGGGGTGGGCAGGGAAGGCTGGGGCGGGGGCGGGGGCGGCGGCGTGGGGTCCTCTGCCTACCTTAATCTGCCTTGGGTCCTCCTCAGGTCTTGGATGTGCCAGCGCCTCTGGCCGTGGCCTGCTAACCAGCCTCTCCCGGGCCGGCTCGCGCCGCGCCCCCTCTCGCTTGCTCCCTCCTCCTCCTGCTCCTGCTCCTCTCCCCCCTGCTCCCAGGACGGCGGGATGGCCGCGCAGGGCGCGCCGCGCTTCCTCCTGACCTTCGATTTCGACGAGACCATCGTGGACGAAAACAGCGACGACTCCATCGTGCGCGCCGCGCCCGGCCAGCGGCTCCCCGACAGCCTGCGGGCCACCTACCGCGAGGGCTTTTACAACGAGTACATGCAGCGCGTCTTCCAGTACCTGGGCGAGCAGGGCGTGCGGCCGCGGGACCTGCGCGCCATCTACGAGGCCATCCCCCTGTCGCCGGGCATGAGCGACCTGCTGCAGTTTGTGGCCAAGCAAGGCTCCTGCTTCGAGGTGATCCTCATCTCGGATGCCAACACCTTTGGGGTGGAGAGCGCGCTGCGCGCCGCGGGCCACCATGGCCTGTTCCGCCGCATCCTCAGCAACCCGTCGGGGCCCGACGCGCGGGGGCTGCTGGCGCTGCGGCCCTTCCACACGCACAGCTGCGCGCGCTGCCCCGCCAACATGTGCAAGCACAAGGTGCTCAGCGACTACCTGCGCGAGCGGGCCCACGACGGCGTGCACTTCGAGCGCCTTTTCTACGTGGGCGACGGCGCCAACGACTTCTGCCCCATGGGGCTGCTGGCGGGCGGCGACGTGGCCTTCCCGCGCCGCGGCTACCCCATGCACCGCCTTATCCAGGAGGCGCAGAAGGCCGAGGCCAGCTCCTTCCGCGCCAGCGTGGTGCCCTGGGAAACGGCCACTGACGTGCGCCTCCATCTGCAACAGGTGCTGAAGACGTGCTGAAGACGGAGGCCTGCAGGGGGCGCCCGGGCGGGGTGGGGGTGGGGGACAGCGGGAAAGACAAACCTAGTTTTATTACTCCCTTTCCCTCGCTCTCGCTTCGGTGTGTCCCTCCGGGAATTCCGGGAATCCCGGGCTCGTCCACGTGGGGGCTGGGAGAGGGAGTTCGGAGCCGACCCTGTCTATGCAGTTAACCCCGCTCGGCTGCCTCTCCCCCCCCCCCGCCCCCGCCTCCACCCCCACCCCGTCCCCGGTTCACTGCAATGTTTAATTCTGGAGTCCGGCCCCACCGAGGTGGTGCGCATCCCTGGGAAGGCAGCGGTGTTTCCAAGATCCTTGTCCTCGGAACTGAGAGGAAGCGGTTCCCACTGCTTTCACTGCTCCCCTGAGCTGCGGAACCTTCCCATCCCCCTTTCTTCCGTTAAGGGAACTCGCGACCCCAAAGCCGCCTCGTCGCGCCGGAATCCCAGAGGAGAGAGATGAAGCTCTGCACCCACGGCCTCAGGCCTAGATCTTGCTTCACCTAGAGCGTCTCCACAATACACCCTTTTTCTTCTGGCCTCCCTCCCCGCGCCCAACCCCCCTTTCCCACCCCCACCAGCATCCCCAAAGGAGGGGGGAGAAGCCAGAGAGAACAGTCGCCTCCTGGTGGTGGAACGAGGTAGCACACTGTCCGGCTCGGGTCCGTCCAGCCTGGGACCTCGCAGCGCGCGACGGTGTCTCCCCTCACCCCAGCCTCTTCTATGCAGCAAGAGACCAGGGACTTTACCAAAGTCGGCCCCCCCCCCCGCCCCCGGGCTGGGCCCTCTGCGCCTCCGTCCTCCCGTATGGAACAGAAAGCCATGATGTTTTAAAGCCGAGCCAGCGGAAAGCCAAGCCCCTCCTCCCTCTTTGGTGTTCTAAAGCTATAAAGAAGGTGAAGGGGGAAGGACTGACTGAGATCTCTCGCGCCGCCGCTGTCTGAAGGGTGAGGGTGAGGCGATCCCTGGCCTGAGAGAGCCCCACATAAGTGGGGGAGTTGGTTCCCCCGCCTGGGAAGAGTGCCCAGCTTGGGGAGCCAAAACGGAGGGTAACACAGCAAGCAACAAGCAAAAGAACAGGTTGTAGTCGTTGCCCAGCGTCAGGGGTCTAGTGCAGGGGGCACTTAGGACCAAAATGATGAGGAGAGACAGCTGCTCTGGGCAGAGCAGAGGGGTCAATAATTAGCAGGAGCCTTTCACTCTCTCTGGCCCCCTCGCCCTGCAGGGCAATCACCAAGGAGGTCATCAGTTTTATTCAAAGTGGACACTTGCAGCTGGAGACCCCATCCTGCGTGGACTGGGGGAGGGGGTGGCGGGAAATCCTCTGTGGACAAGATCACCAAACTCTTTGGCTTCCAGTTCTTTCCCGTCCACAGCAGGCCTTTGGGTACATCCTCTCTCTCCCCAGAACCCCCTTCCCACCAAAATGAGGGAAGGGACAGACCCAGCTCCCAGGCCAAGAGGTGGGCACGCCTAGTCCAGCCTTGACCGGGGAGCTAGCTTTGTACAGGAGCTCAAGGGGCTCGCTGGGGGCTGTGCCTGGGTCAGGAGCTCAGAGAGCCGCAGGCTGTCAGCAGCTGGGCTCCACGTAGTTCCCTGGGAAGAATCCAGTCCCCTCTGAGCTGACGCCCTCACACCAGCCATCTGAGTAGCGGCGTGTGATGCAGATGATGGTCCCCTCGGTGAAGGAGAGCTCGTTGTCCTTCTGGCGGGTGTATGGGTACAGTGTCACCACTGTGGGATGGGACGAAAGGTTTCCATGAGACGTGCCTCCCACCCTACCATGGGGATGCCAGGAAACATCTAAGGGGATGGCTGCAGGGAGTGGGTCTCCAAAGCTCTTGGGACCCCTTCCCCAGCTGGGTTTAATAATACTCTGCCAGGTCAGCTGCCTGTCTTTCCAGCTTGATTCACCACTCCTGGATGAACATTTGGTCAGTTCATCAGAAAATAGGGTGTGTGTGTAACAGGTTCATACCTTTGCAGATTCTAGAGTAGAAGGGGGGGGGGCATCCCTAGTCCCAGGAGTCAGGTACCTTTCTCCAGGTAGGAAGCAGGAACCCAACTAGGCTCTTCAGGGCCAAGGTCTGGTGGGGGCAGAGGTGGCAGCCCCAATTCATCTAGATCCGGGGGCGGAGGAGGGGGCAGATCCAGGGGCGGAGGCAACTCTGGTGCTGGGAGGGAAAAGGAAGAGCCTGCAGATGTGGCACAGGGGACCCCCTCCAATGGCCCCCAGAAAACTTTGCTGTTCAGTCGAGACTCTGGCATCTACCGATTTTCTGTAATCTTCTCCAGACCCTGCCCATCCTGGCCTCCACCATGATGCTTCTAGAACTTCTCAGCAAACACACAAATGTTGAGCAATGTAGGCTAGTGAGGCACTGCCACTTAGCTGGGTGACCCTCGGGCAAATCAATTGAACCTGCCAGCCTCTGCTTCCAGCTGTTAAATCAGTGTGTGAAGATCCTCTTAGGGTTGTTAAAGTTTGAAAATGGATGAGAAGCTTGAACACAGAGCCTGGCAGAAAGCAGGTGCTAAGTTGTTAGCCCACTTTGGCCCCTTCCTCTCTGGTTACCCCCTACCTAGGACGAGGCCGGCAGACTGGAGGAAGAGGGAGAGGGTCGGGAGGTGAGAAGAGACCCCAAGATTGAGCCAGGAAAGGGCGGAGCTCCTTACCCGGCAGGGGCAGGGACACTTCCTCCAGCAGAGGGGGCGGCAGGAAGACCTCGGAGGCCGGAGGAGGGGGTGGGCCCGGGGAGCTGGGGAGAGGTGGGGGTGGGGGTGCTGCCTGCCCCTTGGTCGTGGAGACCCCACCGATGCCTTCGCCGCTGCTGAAGACCAGAGAAAGCGGGGCTCGGCTAGGTTGGGGGACACCTTCCCTAACTCAGCATCCCCCCCACTGGCCCCCGCCCCCTCAGTCGTGCGCCCCAGGCCTGTGATGAGAGTCCTCCCGACCCTAGCAGTCACCCTGACAACTGGCAGGAGGCCCCCTCAACACCCCCCCCCAACTTGGACTCTTGGGGCTCACCCTGCCGAGGCCAGGGAAGAGGCAGAGGAGGCTGCGGAGAGTTTGCCCTCGGGCACCACGGGGAGCAGCACCGGCTCCGGGATCCGGGGTGGCCTCCTGAGGAGGGAGGGGAGAAAAGGCGAGGGGTGTAGTCAGTTGGGGGAAGGAAGGCTTCGAGCAGGGGTCAGGTGCGGGGAGGAGGAAGTTTGGCTTCTTTGCGTTGAGAGTGGGGGGAGGAAAGTTTCAGGATCGCGAGGTCTCACCCCAGGGTGGCGGAGGCCGGCGTGGCAGGTGCCTTGATGCTCTTTCGAGAGAGGGTCCCGGTCCGTGACAGCTGCGTGGTCAGATCCTGCAACGGAGCGGGGGGTGGGGGGGTGGAGGGGGCGGCTAGGCTGACGTCTATGACTCCCCCCCACTCCCCTGGATAGCCCCCGTGGTCCCACAAAGGAAACAAGGGAGGGGCGGCAGAGAACTGGGAGAACTGGGAGGAAGAGAGCAGGGACAGCAAGTTCCCACTTCCACTCCCCAGCCGCCTCTCCCACCCCACCCCACAGCCTCCCCCTCTGGCTGCGGCCTGCCGCGGGGGGGGGGGCTCTGGTCTGCCGGCCGCAGGCACTGCGGAAACCTGGAGCAGACACAGTCTGAAGGCCACTTCCTCTGCACCGCCTAGCAATCGCACCTTGCGCCCAAAGCATCTCCATGGCCAGCTTGGTGATCTCTAATTCTGATAGACCCCAACCCCAACGCCGGGCCGAGGGGGTGGGGGGAGGGGGGAGAGGACCATCACACTTAGAAAGAGCCCACCTGCCATTTATTTTTTTTCCCCACCTCCCATTTTGACGGGCCTGCAGAACCGGCTCTGGACAGAGAGGGCCAGAGCTTTCAAAATGCACAAATGGCCAGGCCAAGCCCACAGGCAAGGGAGTGCGTCTGTAACTGGTGGGGTGTCCCCCAGCATGGGGCACATGGGGAATGCTGTCCTCTGCTATACTGGACTAGGCACAAGACAAGAGGGACCCCAGCGGAGTCATAAAGAATAGAAGCTGGGCAATGAGAATTTACCGGTGCCTGAAGGAGGGGGCGTGGTCTGGATGTTGTGGGACAGGAAGGGTTTCCAGGGATCATTTAGACCCAGGGGAGCTTTAATCTAATCTGGAAAGTTGGCATGGGGAACTGAGGAAATGGGGTTGAGGGAGTGTCCTCTCCCATCTCTCAGGGAGAAGGAAATGGCAGTGTCTTGCTCCCCTGTCCTCACCAGGCCCTCTTTGAGTGGCTGCAGCCCCATCTGTTCCCACACAACAGCAAGCAGCTCTGGGGTGAGCGCTCAGTGTGGCGACCTCAAACCTCCAGACAGAGGAAGTTGCCCTTCTTGGGCTGGGGAGCCATTCTCATGCACACCCTGACACCGCCCCTCCCCCTCTTCCCCTTCGCATGCACCCAGCCCCCGCGGAAGGGGCTGCTCAGATGCACCCTCAGCAGATCACCGGAGGACAGGGTCAAGGCCAGCTGTGGAGGGAGGAGGGGTCAGGAAGGACTTTCAAGGAGGGAGGCTTGGAGAGAAGGGGTCCGCTTAGGGTGATGGCTTCCAGGGAGTCAGGAAAGATGAGGGCGGCAGGTTGGGTCACACAGGGATGTAGATGGGGAAGAGAACTGGGGACCTGCGGTGAAAGGAGCCTTGAAAAGGAGACGACGGTGGGTTGTGGGAAGGAGGAGGGCCCCTCTCCCTACCTTGATCCCATGGCCAATGTCATCCAGGCAGCCAAAGTTGAGGGGTCTCCTGTAGTAGGGCGTGAGGGGTGGGAGGCTGTCTGGGGCAATGACTTTCTGGCCAGGGGGCAGCCGCTGGACCGTGGCCAAGGTGCCGATCTCCCTTCGGGCCACCTTCTCCATGTGCATGTTCACCATCTGCCAGGACAGGGTTTGAGGCAACAGTGGGCCGGGCTCTGACCAGAGGAAGAGGATAGAGACTTTGGGATGGGAGGTTAGGGGCCAGGGGAGTCTGTGAGGTCCAGACAAAGAGTAAATGCTGTTCCCGGGGTCACTCGGCATTTGGGAAAAGAATTGCCACGGGAGGATGGGGCCACTTTGGAGCAACTTCCTCGTGGAAGAGAATGAGGGTTATTATTAGCTGAGCAGGAACCAGAGGAAAAGAGAAAACACAGCTCCCTGGGGCTGCTGGGGCTGCACTGGGTTGGCTCTGAAGCGGAGGTGGATAATGCGGAGGGTGGCAGAGCCTGGTGGCCAGAGAGCCTGTCTCTCTGGCAGGGACAAAGCTGTGAATTCACCATCTCTTGGAATGTCACGTGGGGAGACTCACAACCCAGAGAGGGTGGGAACTCCAGTCTGCTGGGGCCAGAGGAAAAGGCCCCGCCCACAGTGAACACGCCAGGGACCAGGGACTAGCCGGCCAGGCCCACGTGTCGTGTCGGGGGACGGGTGCACGTGGTTGATGGGGCAAGTCCTCAGCCAAGGATCCAGGAAGGAAGGAGGAGGGCGTGTGTGGGCTAGATGGGTGGGGAGCGAGAGGGGAGGGCATGGCGCGGTGCCTTCAGGGCTGAAGATGACCTTGCCAGGCACACGCGCTCTGGGGCGAGGACACTGATTAAGTCACTCCCTGTGTTTAGCAGGGAACAAGATCCATCTGCCTCTTTCCTGTTCTAGCAGCCTCAGCGGTTGGTAAATTCTGCTGTATCAGGTAGGACAGAATTCATATGAAAGTTAGAAAGGAAAAGGACTGCCTTCAAGGAGTTCCTAGTCTGGTAGGGCAGCAGGGCTCAGCACAGGGACATGCCACAGAGATAAGGAGGCTCAAAACCCTTGGGAAGTGCAAGCATTTGGAGGAAGGTGGGAAAGAACTTTTTGCCCGAGAACACGAACGAGTGGGGCCGAAGGATGGGCGGCCAGGGCAAGAAGCCCTCCTCCAGCCCTCACCTGGCCCAGCGTGTTCACACGGGCTTCCACCCGCCGGAGGGAGGCCGCCTGCAGGTCCAGCATCCTCAGAGTGTGTCCCGCCAGACTGCCAACTTGGTAGGCCACACTGGCCAGTGCCTGGGTGGTAAAGGCCATGGTCTCCTCCAGCGCTTTCCTCTTGTCTGTGGCCTGAAATACACACAGCTCAGGTGGGAGACCAGCCCTGCCCACTAGATCGCTGGCTGGGTGGGGAGGATGGGAGAGGGAGAGCGTGGGGGCTGAACTGGGAGAAAGCGCTAACTCCAGATGTTTGACGTGGTTTCCCTGAGAGGGACCTGAGAACATTAGGAGGGCAAATCTGTTACCCTGAGAAATGGGGATGCAAGGGGAGGGAAAGATCTCCCTCCTCCGAGACTCAAGCTGCAGATTGACCACACTACCTCCAGGGGACCTTTGGGAATAAAGGGTGAATAGTAGAAAGGAAAGAGGAAAGCGTACTTTCAAACTTAAAAGCCAGCCAATCCATGGCAGCACCCCTATCCCAGACCCTCTAACCAGAATCCCCTGGGGAGTGAGGTCGATGAATCTATGCCTTTAAAAGCCCCCCAGGGGACTCTTGAGCTCCTGTCTTTCTCCAGTCTGCAGAGTAGTGTTTAGGAACCAATGATCTAGTCCATTTTACCAGATAAGGAAATTGAGGCCCAGAGAAGAGTGACTTCATTCATTCCTTCCAGTAGCTTCCCAATACGCTGAGAATATAATCCAGACTTCCAGCTATGACCTATATAGGGCCCCACAGGGCTGGTTCTGCTTTTCCCTCCCGGCTCTCCTCTACCACTCCCTCTCATTCCCCTCCAGGCACAGTGGCCATTAGGTTCCTGTTCCCAGATCGAGCTAAGATTGTTTCTACCTCAGGACCTTTGCACTTGCTGTACTTCTTTCTAGAAACCTTATTATTAAGTCTCAGCTCCTCAGAGACACGTTTCATCACCACCCTAAGATTCTCCTAGCCTACTTCTGTACTGATTCTCTACCATGTTTACCCTGTTCTCTTTTCCTCATAGAACTTAGCACTACCTATCAGAAATTATCTGTTTACTTCATTATCTATTTCTCCCCACAGACTAACATGTAAGCACTGGGAGGGCAAAGAACCTATCTTATTCTGTATCCTACCCTGGAAGCCCAAAACACAGACGATATTTAATAAATATGCATTTGTGAGTTAATTAATGAATTGAATATGAACCCCCACACTTGCTGGGCATCTCCTTACTGTGTGCCAGGCACTGTGCCAGGTGCTGGCCAGAATCACACTGGCAGTCAGTGGTGGGAGGGTGGGCAGGGAATGGCTGAAGACAGAAGAAGGTTTTTTTTGTTTTGTTTTTTGGTTTTTGGTTTTTCAGTTCCAGATGAAACCATGGGGCTAGAGCAAAACTCCTCTGGTCATTTGGTTCCCCAGGCAGCTTCCTCATCTCAGGTCGGATCATGGAGGTGCTGCCATTTAGCCTGTAGCCTTCTCTAGGGGATATAGGAGTGAGTCCAGGGCAAGTCTGGGCCAGGCCCACACATAGGCAGGGAGGGCTGCACCACAGGGTCTCCTTCCGGGAAGCCCTTCCTTGCCTTTCTGCTCCAACAGCTGGATGCTCATTTGCATGCGATTTACATCTCATCAGCATATGCAATCAAGAGCCTTGAGAAGGCAAAGAAATCAACCCAGGATGTTTAAACCAGAAAGGAGAGCCGGTCTTGTTCTAGCTCAAGATCTTTCTTTAGTAGGCGAGGACACGAAGGCCCACAACAGGCTAGTGACCACTCACTTCTCCTTTGGTCTGCACCCAGACTTCCCAGCTCACCTTACCATCACCGTCCCCCATTTGGCCTGCCATGTGGAGCTATCAGCCCAGACAGGAGAATGTCTGCACGTCTGCTTGGGCCCAGCTACGGGAGGCTGGAGCCGAGTAGGTACCTACTGACCCCTGGTTCCGGGCTTGGCCCGGAGTTAGGGGAGTTAGGTCGGGAGGTACGAAGGCATGAGATCCATTGTCATGGCTCACTGCTTATTCGCCATGCAAATTACCTCGTCTGTAAACTCAATGGACTCTGACCGTGAACTCTGCTGTCGACCCCAGCCTGCCCTCCCCCCATCCCCCATGGGTTTCCTGACACCTGGTTGGGGGTTGGGATGGAAGGAGGGGGTGGGGGAGAGGTGGAGGGCGTGGGAACCAGGCCTTGTTTAAGGGTGGTGCTGAGAAGTCATCCAAACCCTTTGTAGGCATTTGCTCCCCAGAAGGGGAATCCTCAGAGAGGCCGGGAAACGTAACTAAGGTCAATTAGTTAGTGTTCCACATGAAGAAAGCAGGAGCCCGGGGACTCTGACCTGCATGTTTTTGCAAGGGCCGCCTCGCCTCGCTAGAATTGACTTTCATTATCTCTATGAGCCTTTCATCCTTCCGACAGAAGATGATGATGGTGATGATGATGGCAGCAACAGTAATAGTTTCCATGCATCCCCCCTCCCAAGGGACAGGCACTGGGCTAAGTGCTTTAACACCTTTAACCCACGTGACCCACCCCCCCCAGAAGGCATAAGCATCAGAGGTGAGGTGACCTTCCTTGCCGTGGGTCCTGTAGTTGCTAAGTGGCTGAGTTGGCAACTAGACTCAGGTCTTTGGGACCCCAAATCCTGCGTGCACAGAACGGCTTCTCTCCTTGTCCGTAGGAGAAGTCTGCCTTGCAGCGCCCTGAGAACCCGGCGGGCTTACAAGCCACGGTCCGTCTCATCCACAAGTGGGTCACTCAACGTCTACACGAACAGCAGTTATTCAACTAGAGGTTTGGGGTTGGGCTCCAGAGTCAGAGTTCTGGGTTCAAATCCCGATTCTGCCACCAGCTCAGAGACGTTGGGAAAGGGAGTGGATCTGGGTGAACTTCTGCTCCCTGGCTGTGGAGTGGGAGTGGTTCTCCCCTCTCAGGACTCGGGGGAACACTACAAGAGGGCATCCGGGCAACATGCCTGCCCAAAGGAAGGGGACAGAACATTCTCACTGGTATCATCACTGACTCTGTCATTTTCCCAGAAGCACTTGCTACTTTCATTATTTTTTTCAATGCTCTTACTGAGCCAGGAGGTTCCCAGGCGTGCCAGCGCAAAGAAACTGTCCTTAAGTCCTAGGGCATGTCAGGGAAGGGGAAAGGTGGAGAGGAGAGAGCCTAGCTTCAGAAGTCAGCAGGCTGGGGTGCCTGGGTGGCTCAGTGGGTTAAGCCTTTGCCTTAGGCTCAGCTCCTGATCTCAGGGTCCTGGGATCAAGTCCTGTATTGGATTCTCTGCTCAGCAGGGGGCCTGCTTCCCCCTACCTCTCTGCCTACTTGTGATCTCTCTCTGTGTGTCAAATAAATAAATAAATAATCTTACCCCCCCCAAAAAAAAAAAAAAAATCAGAATGGCTGACTTAGCCAGCATTTAAAAAAAAAAAGAAGTCAGCAGCAGCTCTGCCAAGGCTAAGCCGTGTGACCTTGGACGAGTCATCTGGCCTCCCTGCGCTTCGGGTTCTTCATCTACGAACAAGTAATAATAATACTTGTCCTCATAAGGCGCTTATGAGGATTAATGAAAAAACAGAGGTGCTCAATCATTGCTAAGTTTCCCTTTCCCCTCTTTCCTTGTTCCAGAAATCATGTTCATGGTCCGAGAACAATTACACAACTTTGGAGACTGTTCTGGGCGCCTGGATGGTTCGTTCCGTTGAGCATCTGCCTTCAGCCCGTGTCACAATCCCAATCCCAGGCTCCCCAATCCCAGGCTCCTGGATGGAGTCCGCATGGGGCTCCCTGCTCAGCGGGGAGTCTGCTTCTCCCTCTCCCCCTGCCCCTCACTCCCGCTTGTGCTCACTTGCACTATCTCTCCCTCAAACAAATAAAACCTTAAAAAAATTTTTTTTGAAGACGTTCTAAAACGCCATGGTTGTCATCTTTTGCTGGTGGACTGCTCTCAGCAATCATGTAGTCCATCCCCTGCCTCTGTGCCAGACCCAGCCTTGTGTCTGATGTCTCTCCACCGTCGCGCAAAGGTCAGGGAAACAATTCTCTCCCTGGTCCCTCTCCAGTTTATGACATTATTTGGGAAGTTCGCAAGTCTCACCTTGAGTCAGCCTGCAAATGGAATGATGAGGCCAGCATTTGTGTAAGACAAGTCAGGGGCCTCTGCACCCGAACGGGACCCAGGAAGGAGATGCAGGTAGTGTGAGGCCCGCTAACAGGATGGAACAGTGCTGCGTGCCTGGGCGTCTCTGAGGCTCCGGGAGAGGGAAGGGGCACGGTGGGGCTGGGTAGCATGGGGTCGGGGCCGAAGTCTGGGGGGACCGGAATGAAGCCAAGTCCTGGGGTGGAGAATTTCCCAGGCGGGCCCGGGACGAGCACCTGTCAGGGTGGCTCCCACGGTCCTGCCTGGGAGGTGGGCTCCGGGCCCCTTTGGGGGGCCAGGGTGTCACGGCGGGGGCCGCTCGGCCTACCTGCACATAGTTGTCCACACAGTAGTCTGCGACCCGCAGCAGGGAGCTGTGGTTGCCCCGCAGGGCCTCCCGGCCCGTGGGGATCTCAAACTCCTGTAGCTGCTGCAGCTCCGCCATGGCCCCCCACTTCTGGCTGCCTCCCCAGGGAGCCCGCCTGTTTTGTGCCTCACCCTGCTCTTGATTGGTCGCTTGGCCTCCCCCCACCCCACCCCACTGCTTTTGGTTTCCTCTCCGTGAGAGACCCAAACCTGCTTGCAAAGGGCAGGCAGGCTCATTCCGGGACAAGAGGAAGTCAGTCTCCGCTCCCTGGGCCCGCGCCTCTCTGCCCCCTGCCCAGAGGAAGGGGGAAGCCAGGGGCCCCTCTGGGGGCCCGGTCCCCCAATCCCTTCCCAGCAGAGGAAGCCAAGGTCGGGGCGCTGTGATTGCTCCCTGGGCCTGGAGAGGAAACTGTTTGGTGGGGCGGGGGCGGGGGGGGGGCGGGGGATGGGTTGGGAGACTGAGGAGGAAGGGGGCTGGCCTGCTTGGGATGGGAGGGGGAGGTGGATTTTCCACTCATGGAAGGGGAGGAAAAGGCAGAGGGTGGGGGCTTCCTTGGGAAGCTCAGGGATGAGTCACCCAGGGCCCAGGGAGTGGAGGGTGGATAGGATACAGAGACTAGGGGCGCTGGGGACTGGAGGGTGGCCCAGCAACAATGGAAACCAGCCAGTGCAGCCGCAAGAGGAATCAGCTCAGACACCAGAAAGACACATCCAGAGGTCCCCTGAGAAGTGTTAGCAAACCTCTGAGGGGCCCCCGCGCGCATGCTCTGTCCTGATGGAGGTAAGCCCAGCCAAAGCGTGGGGGTTTCGGATGAGACAACAGGAAAGAATTGGCTTTGAGAAGCACCAGGTTCAAGTTCCAGGTTAACTGGCCAGTCTTAGGAAGCAGCGGTGGACAGAGCACCAAGCTGGCCTCTAGAGGTCTGAGCTCTCCCATCCTGCCTTTACAGGACAGTTGGACTAGGACCCTCCAGGCTCTTCAATTCTTAACGCTTCCAGTTGTGAGTGGGACTTGGACCTTGGATCGGGGGAGTCAGTGTGGGCTCCAGGCCTCCTCCCAGCCTCTTCCAGAGCCCCTCCTGTGAACCTAGAGACAGGACAAAAAGAGGATCCCTGGGGCGCCTGATTGGCTCAGTGGGTTAAAGCCTCTGCCTTCAGCTCAGGTCATGATCTCAGGGTCCTGGGATAGAGCCCTGCATCGGGCTCTCTGCTCAGTGGGGAGCCTGCTTCTCTCTCTCTCTCTGCCTGCCTCTCTGCCTACTTGTGATCTCTGTCTGTCAAATAAATAAATAAATAAAATCTTTAAAAAAAGAAAAAGAGGATCCCTTACCAACCGTATTGATCTCTTAGGCATCTGCTTCTCGGGAGGATCCCCTTGCCATGGGGCAGCTGTCAGCCTGAGCAGGAGCTCAGTGTCTATTAAACAGCAGAGCCCATGGGTGGTGCTGGAAGGAGAGGGAGAGACATATGAGGATGCGGACCCTGTGTTAGGTGGTTGGTGAGGGCAAGGCTCAGAAGGAGGCATGGAGGCCAAGAAGCATGGACACAGGCATTGGAGGTGGCCATGGCCCCAAGGGTTGACAGGCCCAGCATCCTAAGTGAGGAGTCCATTTTTATTGAATAAAGATTGAGCTAGGAGAAGCTTGGAAGGTGTAATCACAGGGCTCCAGTGAGGACACCAAGGCTTCTTGGGTGAGGGAAGTTAGGAGCTGGTCTAAGACTTGCTTCACGGAGAACGGTCTCAGCGCAGGCTCAGAGCTAGCAAAGAGGAGGGCTTGGGAGACAAGGCAGGGGGAGGGGAGCGTGTCAGGTTGAGGGTGAGAACTGGCTCGAAGCCAGAGGGGTCTCAAAAGGATCGAGGCAGGTGTAGGGGCCAGGGTGTCTGCTCCAGTGTCAGTGGGGACTTGGAGGCTCCGGCCAGCGGATGGACTTAGAACCTTGAGCCCATGATCAGCTTAGGCTTCAGAGATTTTGGCTTTTAAACCATCTGCTTTATCTGAAGACTTTCAGAAGCTGAGGAGCTGGGAAGCTCAGACATCATCTTGCCTGAGTCGGGGACCAGTGACTTGAAGTACACATTCTTTCTTGGCAGGTGAGAGGGGCTGAGGTTGCACTGGGTTGGGATTTAGTCTCAGAATTATTAAAATCAGGCACCTGGCAGATCTTCCTGATAACCTTTTCCTTATGATGATGATATCAATAACTATAACAATAAAAATATTATTATTATTCATTATGTGCTATACAGAGGGTTAAAATATTTTATATGCATTATTTTCTTAGGACTCACAAAAATCACACAAGGTAGGTACTGTTATTATACCCATTTTACAGACAGAGACATTAAGACTCAAGGAGGCTGAGTGACTTGCCTAAGCCTCACAGCTTGGAAGGGGCCAGAACCAGGATCAGAAGTGGAATCTGACGGCTCCAGAGCCTTTCTCTTAACCACGAGGGTACACTCTCCCTTGACAGGACCTGCTGTTTCCTGAAAACTTCTACCTGTGCCATTATGTGGAACAATAACCTGGCTTCCCGAATCTAATTCACTGAAAGGAACTCCTTTTCTCTTTCTTCTCCACACTGATTCCTGTTTCGTCCCTAGACAGAGCCTACTCCGAGGGTAGAGTCTGTGCCTCCCCCATCAGACTGGGGGCATCCTCTCCTCCAGAGCTGGGACTCGTATTGGTGTGAAGTGAGGGGCTGCGCAGGGAAGTGGGTGGAAGCTGAGGTGTGGAGAGTGCAGGAGGGAGCCCAGGGGAGCCCAGGGCATTTGCCATCCCAGCTGCGGGATCCTTTCCGGAAGCAGGTCTCTCTGGAGCAGGATGGCTCAGGAGCTCAGCGAGAAGGAGCTCCTAAAGATGGAGGTAGAACAGCTGAGGAAGGAAGTCAAGAACCCAAGGAGCCCGGTGAGCCCCCTCTTCCCTTCCCTGCCCCTGTTCTCCATCACATCCGGGTCCTCACAGAGCTGGGACCCCAAGGGGGAGGGAGGCCGCTGGAGAGAGCAGCACAAGCAGCAGGAGAGGGAGGTTTGCCTCTGGGCCAAGGGAGGCTGGGGTTGAGCCCCCCCGGGGGGGGGGTGCCAGGAGCGAGCCCCACAGTGTGCCCAGGCCAGCGCCCCTTGGAGGTGAGCCCTCACCCCCCACCCACCGCCTGCCTCTCTCTCTCCTCTCCAGCCTCCGTCCCCACCCCGTCCAGGACCCATTTTCTTGCACCGAGCAAATCGTGGATACCCACAGACAAACAAGGACTAGAAACTTTGTTTTCTCACAGATTTCCAAGACAGGAAAGGAAATCAAGGATTACGTGGAGGCTGAAGCAGGAAACGACCCTCTCATCAAAGGCATCCCTGAGGACAAGAATCCCTTCAAGGAGAAAGGCGGCTGCACCCTAAGCTGAGGGCCCTGGAGGCTGCCCCATCCCGACCCCGTCTGTCCCTCCTCAACCCCGCTCTTCCCCAGGAACCCAGTGTCCCGGGGGGGAGATGGGGGACACTGTCCACCCTCTCTCGGCCGCAGCAGGAGGAGACCCCTGGCCTGTGCACTGGGGAGCCTTTCCCCACTCCTGCCCTTAGCTCTCCACCCCCACCCCGGGGTCACCGCAGGTTCCCCTTGGAGGCTCTCAAGGACCACTTCTCTGGCTCAGCAGCCGTGGCATCTTCCGTGGTGGGGTCCAAAGAGCCTGCCACGCCCTGGGACCCCAGACAGCATCCTTAGAGACACTGACCCCTCCCTACAGCCCTCCCATCTTTCCCTCCACTCTCTTCCTAGGAACCAGCATTCCTGTTCAGAGTCGTTTGGGTGGAGGGCCAGAGTGGGGCGGGGGGGCTTCTTCCCCATCTTATGTCCGACCCTGTGGTCCTCCTCCTAGTCACTTAGATCGCCCCAGAGGGCCTGAGGACAAAAAGACTTTGTGATGTCATGAGGTCACGCTCTATTTACGGTTGTGGGGTGTCTGTTCCATGCTGGGCACTGGGGAGGGCAGAGCAGCAGCGCTGAGATGGCGGGAACAGAGTTGGCAGCGAGGACAGTAGGCGCTTCTGTGCAGAAAGGACTGTCAATGGCGTGGGCCACACGGCAGGTAGACAGACACCCAGGGCCACGGGCAAGGTTCGAGGGAACTGCTGCAGGCCAGTGGGCCGTGGGGAGGAACGGGGCACACAGAGGCCCAAGAGGGAGATGCGCAAAGCCTTAAAGGAGCCCCCGTGAACTCAGTTAAGAACTGTTTTCCACCCGCTGCCACAGGCATGAAGCAGCCAAGGGACAGGATTTGATGAGCAGGAGGGAGGCTGGCTCCTGGCTAAGGAGGACACGGATTCCTGGGCCTTGTCAGCAAGGAGATTATAGTCTTATGGAACCACAGAAGTGATGAGGGCGCAGAAGGCAAGGGCAAGCTGAGAACAGGGCATAAGCTGACACCCGTAATGCCCCCCCCCCCCAGGTGGGATCTGTGTGGCATTCCTTGGGCCCTCCCTGCTGCCCTAAAGCAAAGGAAAGGAAAAATAGTTACCTTCTTAGAGATCACAGCCCTGCAAGACAGGAGTCTCCCTTGGTTTACAAATGTCTTAGCGATTTACTAGGCGGGAGGGAAAAAAAAGCATTCTTACCAAAAACCTAACTTCCAGAAGGAAATTCCAACTGTCTACTGTCAATGCTTTCCTAGAGGGAAAAACAACATTCACCTGACAATGGCAAGGCCTCCCATATCTTGTAGGTCCTCTCTAGCACACAAAAATTCTTTTGAAAACTTTGTTTTTTCCTTACCCCCAGCTCCCAAGTGTATAACCTGCCACCCCTCACACCCCTGGGCCAGCAGCTCTTTCTGCCCATGGGCCCTATCCCTGCGCTTTAATAAAACCACCATCTTGCACCAAAGACGTCTCAGGAATTCTTTCTTGGTCATCAGCTTTGGACCTCAGCCCAATCAAATCTCACCTATATTCAAGAACCAAGTCAGAAGGGCTTACATGATACAGTGCTTTCAGGGCAAAGTCTGGTGGGGAGAGGAGGGCGACCAACCAGATGGGTGAGTTGCATCCTGGGAGGGAGAACCAGTAAAAGCCTCTAGAAGGAGGTGATATGCAGAGCCAAATCCTAAACACTGAAGTTGTAAATGGATGGACGCATGGCAAATCTGGTTGAAGTGGTCATATCAACAGAGGCATAGATAGGAGAAGAGAAAGACATAGGAACCAGGGTTTGAATACAAACACCAACCAGGTTAGAGTGGACTGTCCAGGGAGAGACCTAGATCTTTAGAGGCCCAGATCTAGATCCTTGCTAGAGAAGGTGTGGTTGGAGATAAGCACAGGGGTCTTCTGTCATCCCCCTTCATCTGCTGGGAGTGAGTTGGCAATGTTTGCATTCTAGAAGGAAACTGGCTTTTGAGGAGGTTGAAAGGAGAAAGAATGGAGGCAGAGAGACAATTAAGGAGATGATCATTAGCTTGGGGAAGTGGCCGTCTTAAGTCTGGATCGGGAGGTGGGGTGAGGAGTTCTTTGGGAAATGAAGTTTTCAGATGTTGACATCTCACTGGGTGATGGGTGAGGGAGAGGGGAGTTGTCAGGGATGTTGAGCTTCTGGCTTGGGAGATGACTAGATAGATGGCAAGTGTGTGAAACTAAACATAATACAGTGATCCCCCTAGAGCAGCAAACTCACCCAGCTCAACAGGCCCCAGCCCGAGGGCATGCCCTGGGCCTGCTAGGGAGGTCATGGGCCACTGGTCAGAATCCAGGCTCTCCAAGGGAAGTGTCCACTCCTTTCCCAACTCCTTCCCGAAAATTCCATCCTGACCCTCAACTCACCATTCTGCAACCTCAAATAAGTTCATCCAATCTCATTATACTTGAGAGGGAAAAGAAGAGGAATGAGAAAGAGAAGATTTAAATCTAGTAATTCTTATTTTTTTTTAAGACGGAAGGGTGGGGCGCCTGGGTGTCTCAGTCACTTAAGTTTCTGCCTTCAATTCAGGTCCTGATCTCAGGGTCTTGGAATCAAGCTATCATCGGGCTCCCTGCTCAGCGTGGAGTCTGTCTCTCCCTCTCCGCCTGCAGCTCCCCCTGCTTGTGCTCTCTCTTTGTCAAATAAATAAATAAAATCTTTGAAAAATAAAATAGGGAAGGGTAAACATTCCATATGGCTCTAGCTGTAAGAAAGGAAAACCAGGGGATGCCTGGCTGGCTCAGTGGGTTAAGCGTCTGCCTTAGCGGCTCAGGTCTTGATCCCAGGATCCTGGGATCCCAGGATCCTGGGATCAAGTCCTGCATGGGGCTCCTTGCCCAGCCAGGAACTGCCACTGTCGCTCCCCCTGCTTGTCCTCGTGCACTCTCTCTCTCTCTGTCACTCTCACAAATAAATAAAAATCTTTAAAAAAAAAAAAAAAAGGAAAAGCAGGTGTGGGCTACGGGCCACGAGGCTACAGCTTCCTCCTCCCACCCAGTCCTCGTTCTGCTCCCTCCAGGTGGTATCGCGTTGTTGGAACCCCTTGGCCCTCTGGAGACTCTAACCATTATTCCTGAGGGGTCTGAACCCTGGGTGGGGCTCTGCTTATAGGAACAGCTTCTGCTTGCCTTTTCTCAGTGCACAGCACCCAGGGATGCTCTGGGCGTTCTGTTGGCTCCTCCCATACCCTTTCCATCCACCCCAAGGTGGGTAACAGTCACAGGACCCCTAAACCTCAAAGTCAGTTCATCACCCTGAACCCCTCTTGTGTTTCGCTCGTGCCTGAAGGAGCTTCAAATGGCTGAGGGCAACCTGAGCTTCTGCCCCAAAGGAATTTTCACAGACCTAGGGGGCCGCATTCCCTCCCTGCGTGCCCAGCCCTGCATGGGAGCCAGTTCAGAAGCCCCATGTGATGATGCTGAGAGCAGGTCCTGCGTGTCATCTAAGCCGCCTGGCCCCACTCTGTCCCAGAGATCCAGGGGGTTCATACCCGCCAAAGAGAAGCACCATGTTATTTGTGTTTCACTACGGAGCACGGCCAGCAGCTTCATTGGACAACAGGCCCTCATCTTTGCAAAATGTCTCCCAGTTGGCACCCCACTGGGGCTTGGCCGGGCCAGTCCTTCGCCCTGCAAGGCCAGTGGCTCCTGGACGCTGGACTCATGGCGAGGTCAGCAAATCCCATCAGCGGTTACCCCTTGCCTTAGATTTACAGAGAAGTTGCAGAGCTAGCACAGGGGCTTTCCGTGTCCCCCTCACCCAGCTTCCCCCGACGTTAACGTTGCGATAACCACGTCCTTATAGTAAGGCAGGGAAATTAACATTGGGCCAATACCATGAACTCAAGTCCAGACTGCAACTTGGATTTCCCTCATGTTTTCACTAGGCGTCATTGTTCTGTTCCAGGACCCACATTCCACTTCGTGTCTTACTTATTTTTCAGGGAAGGGCTTCTTTTTTAAAAAAAAAAAAGATTTTGTTTGGGCGCCTGGGTGGCTCAGTCAGTTAAGCATCTACCTTCAGCTCAGGTCATGATCCTGAGGTCCTGGGATTGAGCCCCATATCGAGCTCCCTGCTCAGCCCGGAGCCTGCTTCTCCCTCTCCCTCTGCCTGCTGCTCCCCTTGCTTGTGCTTCCTCTATCTGTCGCTGTCAAATAAATAAATTAAATTAAAATACATATATAAAATCTTTTTTTTTAAAGATTTTATTTAATTATTTGTCAGAGAGAGCGAGCATGAGAGAGCGAGCACAGGCAGACAGAGTGGCAGGCAGAGGCAGAGGGAGAAGCAGGCTCCCTGCCGAGCAAGGAGCCCGATGTGGGACTCGATCCCAGGACGCTGGGATCATGACCTGAGCCGAAGGCAGCCGCCCAACCAACTGAGCCACCCAGGCGTCCCAACATATATAAAATCTTAAAAAAAAGATTTTATTTATTTGAGAGAGAACAAGAAGGGGGAGGGGCAGACGAATAAGCTGAGTGGGGAGTCCCACGCTTGGAGGGGATCTCCATGCTCAGCAGGGATCACCAATCCCAGGACCCTGAGATCATGACCCGTGACCTGAGCCAAAGTCAGACGCTCAACTGACTGAGCCACCCAGGCGTCCCCAGGGAAGGGCTTCTATGTGGAGTTAGTACGTCTAGGACACCATGGCCACCTAGAAGACATTTCATGAGTCCACAGACAGTAGCCCTGACAGAAACATGACAAGGAATACAAGTCTGATTCCTGAGTAAGTCCCTACTCCAGTGACTCTGTCCCCTCTATTGACCTGCCACCAGAGAACTGGCTGGTTGTCCTTGAGGTCTGGATTGCATGAGGGGCTCAGGGCTGTCACTGTCACTGGCTCACTGACAGACCTGTCAAGAAAGCCTTGACCGTTCCGCTGGTACAGAACCTCTGTTTCTGCCTCTCTGTTGCTTTGTTTCATGACTGCCAGTCAGCCCAGGGGTCACTTTGTCCAGGTCTTATCAAGAACTTCTGCTAGGGCACCTGAGTGCCGCAGTGGGTTAAAGCCTCTGCCTTTGGCTCAAGTCATGATCCCAGGGTCCTGGGATCGAGCCCCGCATCGGGCTCTCTGCTCAGCGGGGAGCCTGCTTCCCCCTCTCTCTCTGCCTGCCTCTCTGCCTACTTGTGATCTCTGTCTGTCAAATAAATAAATAAAATCTTTAAGAAAAAAAAAAAAAGAACTTTTTCTGCAGAGGCAGCCTTCTGGTAAACCTGTTCATGACACTTAATTACTTTCAGTCTCTGAACTCACCCTAAGGGGACCAGCCACATAGCTCTCCCCAGATGCCTTGTCTCTTCCAGTCCTTCGGTTGGCCTCTAAGACCTTGATCACCTGACCAGAAGCTGAATTGCTTCCCAGGATCAGAGAGGAAGGAATTCCCTTCCCAGCTGACTTTTAGGTCACCCTGAGAAGGGCAGTTCCCAGAGAAAGGGGAATCACCGGGATGCAGACATTCAGACGTGATCAGGGCCTGGGTTGGGGAAGTGGAGTCAGGATGGAGAGGAGGTGATGAGTTGGAGAGATAATTAAGAGGTAACATTTTCAGGGCTTAGAGATTGCTTGAATGTTGGCAGGATGGGAAGGAAATGTCACACATGACTTCAAGTTTCTGTCTGGGATGACTGAAGGAATGGTGGTGTCACTCATCAGAAGGCCTTTCTCACCAGATGATTCTCGGTGATTCCCCTTGGCTTCTCCTCCCTCCCCTTTTGTCCTGCTGAAAACCACTGGAGGTGCAGCTGGTAATCTGGAAGGAGGTGAGTCCAAGGAGGATGACCGTGTGGGGCAGGATGGGGAGAAGCCACCGATGGAGCTTGGAGAACATCAGCAACTCAGGATTAAGCAGAGAAGGAAGGGCCATGGAAAGGACCAAGTAGGGAGGGTCATGGTGTGAGGAGGCCAAGCAGAGACCGGGCCATCAAAATTCTAATGATTCTGAGTGATAAAATGATGCCAAGTCAGGAAAAGGACTCTTGATTTCCTGGTCAACTAACAAATAGCTGAATCGTTCTTAAATTCTGTCACTTTCCTTCCATGCTCCATAATTACCAGAGTCCCTGGGTGGGATCCCCAGGCCTTAGAAGGAAAGGAGGGGAAGGGGGGAACCGCTGACTGGTTAATTCAGGGCTCAGCACCTGGGGCTGGGGGCTGGCCGCAGCTAGAAATCCTTTTTAGTGGATCAGGCAGCCCAGCACACACACACACACACACACACACACACACACACACACACCCCCACCCCCCACCCCCCTTTCTGGATGTTATCCTTGCACCTGGAGGAGTTGGGGGTGGGGAGGGGAATAGGCTGCTTAGCATCATGGTGCCTTAGGCGGAGGATAATTACCCAACCATGATCTCAGGGCCTCTAGGAAAATCAGTCCGAGCCCCCTGGCCTGCCCCATCCCAATTCCCTATCTGAGCTTGAGGCCTGGGAACAAGACCAGTTTCATGGGTGCTTTCAACCTGTGCTGTCCCTAGGGCCTCCTGCCGAGACCAGGGCCCCATGCTTGGTTTAACATTCTCCTTGAAATTCTTTTTTTTTTTTTTTTAAGATTTTATTTATTCATTTGAGGGGCTCCTGGGTGGCTCAGTGGGTTAAGCCTCTGCCTTCGGCTCAGGTCATGATCCCAGGGACCTGGGATCGAGCCCCACATCGGGATCTCTGCTTCATGGGGAGCCTGCTTCCCCCTCTCTCTCTGCCTGTCTCTCTGCCTACTTGTGATCTCTGACTGTCAAATAAATAAATAAAACTTAAAAAGATTTTATTTATTCATTTGAGAGAGAGAGAGAGAATGGATACGAGTGGCGTGGGGAGAGGCAGAGAGAGAGAGGGAGCAGACTCCCCACTGAGCAGGGATCCCGACACAGGGCTCAATTCCAGGACCCGGAGATCATGACCTGAGCCGAAGGCAGAGGCTTAATGACTGAGCCACCCAGGCATCCACTTTGCTTGAAATTCTTAATGATTTTTGAACAGGAGCCCCACATTTTCACTTTGCTCGGGGTCCCCCATATTCCATATCTGGTCCTGTGTAGGGAGGCAGAGGCTCCAGCCTGATGGAGGAGGCAGGATGCTTACTGAGGAGCAGAGTTCAAGGCGAGGTTCAAAATAACACCCCGACCACCTCCTCTCTGCCCTCCTCCCTGATCTCTGAGGGTTAAAAGAGGAGGTGGAGGAGGCAACTCTGAAGTGGTTTCTCAACATGCCCTTGGCCCCTCTGTCTTCCGAGTCCCTAGTGTGTGTCCCCCATACTCCTCCGCCTATTGCTGTTTGTCTTACACCCTACTTTCTTTTATTATTATTATTATTTTTTTAAAGATTTTATTTATTTGTCAGAGAAAGAGAGGCAGAAACAGAGGTTCTGTACCAGCGGAACGGTCAAGGCTTTATTTATCTGTCACAGGCAGACAGAGTGGCAGGCAGAGGCAGAGGGAGAAGCAGGCTCCCTGCCGAGCAAGGAGCCCGATGTGGGACTCGATCCCAGGACGCTGGGATCATGACCTAAGCCGAAGGCAGCCGCTCAACCAACTGAGCCACCCAGGCGTCCCTCTTTTATTATTATTAAACCATTAACAGACAAGCCCTACAGATTTATTTCTTCTTGGACACACCCACGGTGCACACCCTACTTTTTTTTTTAATTTTTTTAGGATTTCATTCATTCATTTGACAGAGAGAGAGAGATCACAAGTAGGCAGGCAGAGAGAGAGGGGTAAGCAGGCTCCCCGCTGAGCAAAGAGCCCCATGCGGGGCTCCATCCCAGAACCCTGAGACCATGACCCGAGCTGAAGGCAGAGGCTTAACCTACTGAGCCACCCAGGTGCCCCTACACCCTACTTCAGTCCTCATTTTATCAGCCCAGATTTCAAGCACCCTGAAGGCTGAAGTCGAGTCTTTGATTTTAGTATTTCTGGCACCTTGAGCACAGGTGCGTTAAATGACTGTGTGTGTCCCATAATTTATAGACTTTGTATGTGTCTGGCATTGTGATAAGTGTTGTATACACATTATCTCAGGCACAAACGAATAGACAAAGAAGATAATAAACCGACAACTCTGGGAATCAAGCATGAGGGAGAGAGAGGCCAGGCAAGGCACAGACCTGGCTTCCCTGGTGGCCTGGTCCTCTGCCCTCTCCTGGTGACTCTGGTCAATGACAACGTAGGACAGACACTACCTTCTGGAACCTGCTGCCTTTGGGGGGGGGGTTTCCTGGGAATAAAGGCCTTGGGAGGGGCCCCTCAGACTGTTGCACAGAGAGAGTTTCTTTCCTGAGCTAGGAGGGATAGAAAGAGATAGAAATGTGGAGAGGCTCTCAGAGAATCTGGACCTAGGAGGGGAAGGACGGCTGAGGTGGGAGTGGCAAGTTTGTAAATGTTTTCCTAACTGTGGGTTAAGAGACAAGAGTTATGAAATCAGTGTAGTGATTTTAGTGAAGTTAGTGAGTTATGGAATCTATTTAGTAGATCTGGACCAAGCTTTAGTAGGGACACCTGGGTGGCTCAGTTGGTTAGGTGGCTGCCTTCGGCTCAGGTCATGATCCCAGCGTCCTGGGATCGAGTCCCACATCAGGCTCCTTGCTCAGCAGGGAGCCTGCTTCTCCCTCTGCTTCTGCCTGCCACTCTGTCTGCTGGTGCGCTCTCTCTCTCTCTCTCTGACAAATAAATAAATAAAATCTTAAAAAAAAAAAAGAAATCATCCCACACCTCTAGGTGACAATGACCTTCGAGCACCTCCAGAAGACTTCCAAGCACAAGATGATCAGGATTCCTCAGGCCTGTTTTGTGGATGGACAGCAGGAATTGTTAGAAAGTTCTTCCTACTGCTGCTCTAACTTTCACCCACAGGTTCTCATTCCCTGTCTCTGTTGCTACCCTTCAAGTTTTGTTTTCCTCCCCCACAAAAGCAGGTGTTCTTTTCTCAGGAGTCTGAGCTTCTGTAGTCCTCACTATTCTGATTCTTTCTAGCAGTTACCATTATAGAGCCTATCTTGGCTCAGGTGCAGAGAAGAGGACTTTTGCTTACGATTTTACTAGTTCCTGCCCCACTGCTATGCAAAAGGCACCACTGTTGTCCCTTTTCCTTTACAAAGGAGGCTCCTAATATTTCTTCCCAGATTTATTGGGATGTAATTGACATGTACGATCATATAAGTTTAAGGTGTACAACAAAGTGATGTGTTTTACATGTGAATTGTGAAATGATTACCACAATAAGTTTAGTTAACCTTTCCATCACCACACATAGTTACAATTTCAGAACATCTGACTTGCTTACCCTAATGACCCAGACAGCTAGTGGCAGGGTGATATTCATCAGCATTCTTCTGCAATGCCCAGGATTGAACCTGATCCTTCGAAGGGCCTTGGGCTGGCTCAGGGTAGAGGATTTCTATCCTGACTCCCCAGTCTGTGGACAAACTCTTTTTTTTTTTTTTAGATTTTATTTATTTATTTGACAGACAGAGATCACAAGTAGGCAGAGAGGCAGGCAGAGAGAGAGGAAGGGAAGTAGGCTCCCTGCTGAGGCTCGATCCCAGGACCCTGGGATCATGACCCAAGCTGAAGGCAGAGGTTTCAACCCACTGAGCCACCCAGGCACCCCAACATAATGTGCATTTTAACAAATTTTTGTCGTGAATAAGCTACATAACCTCCACCCAGGACAAGAAATAGAATAAAACCAGTACAGTGTATCTGGCTGGCTCTGTCGATATAGCACATGACTCTTACTCTTGGGATCCTGAGTTCAAGCCCTGCACTGGGCATAGAGATGTCCAGAGATACTGGACATCCTCACTCACATGGGAATTTTTGCTTTGCTTGATAGTTTTACCATCTAAGTTTACAGCTCTAAACAATATACAGTAGTTATTTTTGCCTGTTTAGCAATTTTATATAAATGGAGTCATATATTATTTAGTCCTTTGTATCTGCCTCCTTTTGCTCAATACTTTTTTTTAAAAAAGACTCATCTATTTTGTTGCTGTATAATATTCTTTTGTATGGCCTTACCATAAATTATTTATCCATTCTACTGCTGGACATTTTAATTCTTTCCCATTTTTGGCTATTGTGTTGCCAAAACCACTCTTATACATGCCCACTTTCTGCGGATATAGGTACAAGATTGAAATTGCTAGATTATAGGGTATAAGTATCTTCAGCTTCAATAGTTAACATCAAATTAGTTTCTCCAGTTTACATTCCCGTGAGAGTTCACGTTATTCTCTACTCTTAAAAGGAGTCAGCATTGTCATTCTGGTGAGTGTATAGTGGTATTTCATTGAGATTTTAATTTGGATTTTGCTATGATTAGTGATGCTTTACATCTTTTCATATGTATATCAGTTATTTTTTAAAAGATTTTATTATTTAGTTATTTATTTGACAGAGAGAGAGAGCACATGGTGGGGAGGGGCAGAGAGAAACTCAAGCAGGAATGCCCCCCCACTCTCTGCTGTGCACAGAGCCCTATAGGAAGTTCCATCTCAAAACCCTGAGATCCTTATGGACATTGGGGAGGGTATGTGCTATAATGAGTGCTGTGAAGTGTGTAAACCTGGCGATTCACAGACCTGTACCCCTGGGGCTAATAATACAGTATATGTTTATTAAAAAATTTTTAAAAATTATTTAAAAAGGGGGGGCACCTGGGTGGCTCAGTGGGTTAAAGCCTCTGCCTTTGGCTTGGCTCATAATCCCAGGGTTCTGGGATCGAGCCCCGTGTTGGGCTCTCTGCTCAGCGGGGAGCCTGCTTCCCTTCCTCTCTCTCTACTTGTGATTTCTGTCAAATAAATAAATAAAATCTTTTTAAAAAATAAAAAATAAATAAAAATTAAAATTAAAAAAAAAAAAAAAAACCAAAAAACAAAACAAAACAAACCCTGAGATCACCAACTGAGCCAAAACCAAGAGCCTGAGCCTTAACCCACCCAGGTGCTCCTTAAGATTTTACTTTTAAGTAACCTCTACACACAACTTGGGACTTGAACTCACAACCTCAAGGTCAAGAGTTGCATGCTCTATCCACTGAGCCAAGCCAAGTGACCCTATGTCAGTTATTTGGGATTTCCTTTTTTTATGCAGTGCCAGTTCAATTATTTGCTATTTTTCTAGTAGGTTGTCTTTATTCTTACTGATTTTTTTAAAATTTTAATTTTATATTCTTACTGATTATTACAAGTTCTTTGCCGGTCATGCATTACAAATATCTTTTCTTATTCTGAGGCTTGCCTTTTCACTTTCTTACTGGGTTTTTTTTGATATAAAGAACAGAATATCATATTAATATGTGACATAGACTAAGCTTTTAGAACTTTTTGCGTCTTGTTTAAGAGGACTTTCCCTACCCTGAGGTCATAAAGATATTCTCTTATGTTCTCTTCCAAAAGCTTTATTGCTTTTCCCTTCCGTTAAGGCCCATGATTCACATGGAATGTATTTCTGTCTTTAGTGTAAGTTGGGAGGAATTTGATATCATATTTTTCCATTTGGACACCCAATTCTCCCAGAATAATTTTTTTGAAAAGTAGATTCTTTCCCGTCCTGCTTTGCTGTGCTACTTTGTCCTGAATCACTTGTCCAAATACGTGTGGGGCTGTATCCGGCCCACCCCCTTATGTCCCACTGGCATGTTTGCCTCTCCTGCACCAGAACCACACTATCTTAATTCCTATAGTTTATAGCTGGTAATAACCTTTAATGTCTGGTAGAGCAAGCCCTCCCACCTCTCATGCCTACGTATTTTCGAGGCTGGGATCTTTCATACACACAAATCCATTCAAACGTATTTGCAGTGTATGGGGGCGGCGGGGTGGGGAGGAGGGGTGCTCAGGCGAAAGCGGAGCGAGGATCCTGTTTCCATGGCATCCTCCCAAGGGGCGGGCACGTAGAGCCACAGTGCCAATCACCCTGTGGGGAGATCACAAATGCGTCAATGGGCTCCCTCGTCACTCATCCCAGGGGGCCAGACAGCTCTCAAAAAACCCAGATACAACTCAAAAGAAGACAACACTCCAGGCGCGCCTCTTCCCCTCCATCCCAGAGACACACCCTTGCCTGCAAATCAGGCGCGGCTGACCAACACCTAAAACACCAGTCCTAGGCAGATTCTCCAGGAGACGTGCTCAGCCCTGTGGTGAACCCCATAGAGATTCCTACCCTCCAAAGGATCAACACCCCATCCACGGGGTGAGAAACCGCGTGCGGAGATCCCCTGACCGGCTGGCACGGCCTTAAGAACCCACATGGACAACCTCACTGCCTACTGCCTCAATCAGACCCACTTCACCATCTGACCGACTAGACTCACAGGCGGGCTGGCCCCAAACACACTCTCCTCTCCCCAAACACACTGCCCTCTCCCCAGCCTCCTACTGTTTCCCGCGCCCCTTGGCTCCGCCCAGCATTTCATTCCCGGTTGATAAAGGACTAATTGATCGCACTCTACACATCAGCCAATAGGAAGAAGGGACTCCCAGCAGCAGGAGGGAGGTGTCCGAGTCCCGAAGGCCGCGGTGTCCCAAGCAGGCTCGGGGTCGCTCGGCTTCCTCCGCCCTTCTTTTCCGGGTAAAGTCACTCTCGGTCTCCACCAACACTTTTCCGCCCTGACTCTCACGCATGCGCACTGCGACTCTCAGGCCGGACCTAAACGAGAGAGGAGGGACCCTAAACCGTGATCCCTTAGGTCACGGGGGTAACGGCACAGCCCGAAGTGGCCGCAGCCGCCAAAAACAGTAATTGTAGAACCAAAAAGCTTGAAGAGGTCCCACCGAGATTTGAACTCGGATCGCTGGATTCAAAGTCCAGAGTGCTAACCATTACACCATGGGACCTGCTGGCGGTTTGAGGCGGCTGGGAGCCTTCTCAAGCCACATGGCGCACTGAACTGCCTTTCCAGAGCGGTAGCGGAGGAGGCCCGGGTCCCGAGGCCCGGGTCCCCCGGCCCGGGCTGGGCGCGCCGGGCCCGAGGTCGCTCCGGCAGGCGGAAACAGCAAGGGCTGCCGCGGCCCCGATGTGGTCAGTGCCGGGGTGTCACCTCTTGTCGCCGCTCTTCCTGCTCTTCTCCCGGGGTCCTGACCTGCGACCGGGGAAGCCCGGAGGACGGCGGGCTGCGGGCGGAGACGGCAGGCGACGGCCCCTGCCGGGAGCGGAAGCCAAGGCGCACGCAGCCGGGCTCCGGACTCGTTTATTTATTTATTTCCACGAAACCCTTTCTGCGTGGCCCCTGTGGCCAAATGGGGAGGGAATTGCGCTGGCACGTCCCAGAACGCTGGTTCAAAGCCCGGGTTCCTTTAGTGGGAGCGATCAGGTCGCCGACTTGAAGCCACCGCTTAATGCGGAAACCCAGAACATTCTGTAGAAATGTAGAGATCTCTGTAGAGATGGGCCCTTGGTGGACACTATGGTGGCGGGTGGTACCTTTAAGCCTGTAGGTCTTGATGAGTGGGGGATTCACCAGACCCTTTTGGGGTTTTCCAGGTTAACTTCCTAGTTAACTTTTTATAAGACTCAGCAGTTTCAGTTTTGTGACTTTATCCTAAAACACTATGAGGACCAGTGCCAAGTGTTCAAGGATGTTCTCAGCGGTGATGTTCACAATGGTAAAGAAGAGAATATAAAAGCGAAAATCGATATAGTAAATATTGACAATACCTATACGATTAATACTGTGCAGGAATTTAGGGAATGAGTTTTTATTGTATTGACATTATTTTGATGCATGGGACTACACTGATTTATTGTATTGACATGAAAAGAGCGATAGGTCTACCCAGATGGAACCAACACCAAAAATCTACTTACCAGTTAGTATGCATAATAAAGTCCCACTTTTCTACAAACAGAAAAACTTCATACGTGTGTAATAGACATTTGCCATTTATTTGTCCCGTGACATCCGACTGGCTGCGTCTCTTGAGGTGTGGGTCTGAGTGACAGCAGAGTGACTGTGTGTCCTTTAGCCTGGCCAGCTGGACTTAGAATCCAAAGCGACTGATGCCTAGAAACGGGGACATTGGGACGCCTGGGTGGCTCAGTTCGTTAAGCGGCTGCCTTCGGCTCAGGTCATGATCCCAGCGTCCTGGGATTGAGTCCCACATCGGGCTCCTTGCTCGGCGGGAGCCTGCTTCTCCCTCTGCCTCTGCCTGCCACTCTGTCTGCCTGTGCTCGCTTGCTCTCTCTCCCTCTCTCTCTGACAAATAAATAAATAAAATCTTAAAAAAAAAAAAAAAAGAAACGGGGACATTTTAGAACTTGTTCTGCTCCTCGTGTAGCTGTGACACCCAGTGTCTCAGGGGCAGTGACAGCAGCCGTGCCATCTCCACTGGCAGCAGAAGCTGGGTCCTAATCAGACTGCCCTGGATCCTGACCTTGGCTGGGCTCCTAGTTGCTTAGGTCCCCCTCATTCTTGTCCGTTTTCTTGAGTTGCTTTCCCTCATGCTATGAGCTATCCGACTTTCTTCCAGGGAGTACTGTTCCTGTTTAAATTACCCGAAAATGTTTCTTTTCTTCTGTCAAAAACCTGCTTGGGGGCGCCTGGGTGGCTCAGTGGGTTAAGCCTCAGCCTTCAGCTCAGGTCATGATCTCAGGGTCCTGCGATCAAGCCCCGCATCTGGATCTCTGCTCAGCAGGGAGCCTGCTCCCCCCAACCCCCGCCTACTTGTGATCTCTGTCAAACAAATAAATAAAAGCTTAAAAAAAAAAAAAAAAAACCTGCTTAGCTCAAATCCAAAAAGGTCTGCTGTGGACAGATATCCCCGGGAAATACATTTATGAGGCCCCTTTCTTACAGTTTATGATTTACTGTATTGCTTGAAAAAATATTTGATAACTCTTGTATATTGTCAGAAGAAACATTAAAGTTTTTCCATTTCGAGGAGTGAACCAAACTCCCATTGCGTTCCCATGGTGAGATAAGGGTGTCTCTTCATTAGGCTGGAGTAACAACAGCGAATTGACTTGATATCAAATGGCTGTAGTCTCTCGTTTCCCATCTATTTCCTTCTTACAAGCACTCTGTACCCGTGAAGGTGTATTGAAATTAATTTTTCAGAAGCTACGTAGAAATCCTAAAGAATTGTGATTATGCCCTTTCAAAGTATACAGGAGATAGTTCCTTCTGTCCAGTAGGAAGACTTCTCCCTCCTCCCATTCTCTAGTTCTTCCTTTCCAGTTCCCTCCATCTTCTGAGCTTGAAACATCTTACCAGCCCAAATGAGACCCTTCACTGAAATCCCCACTCGTGAATTCTTCAAGTTACACAGAAGGATCCTCTCCCTGACAGCTTTTGTCATTACTTGCTGGAGTTATAGGTATTTGTGTTCTGTGGCTCAGTCTCTCCCCTCGTCCCTCCCTGTGTCCCTTTTGGTTGGACTGTGAATTGCTCTGGGGTCAAGGCCCCGGACTGGCTGATTTATAAATGTGGCTAGCGCCATACCAGAACTCAGGAGGGAGAAAGAACATTCTTTTTTTTTTTTTTTTTTAAGATTTTATTTATTTATTTGACAGAGAGAGACAGCGAGAGAGGGAACACAAGTGGGGGAGTGGGAGAGGGAGAAGCAGGCTTCCCGCTGAGCAGGGAGCCTGATGTGGGGCTCGATCCCAGGACACTGGGATCAGGACCTGAGCTGAAGGCAGACGCCCAACGACTGAGCCATCCAGGTGCCCCAAGAACATTCTTTTAAACATCACATTGGTTATTTTTGAGACAACAGAGAAAACAGAGATAATATGTAATCCCCCTGCCTGCCCATCACTCGTTTCTTTTAACATAAATCCATAATACATGACACCCCAGAGATGCCATCCCATGAAGGCTCTGAGCACAGACCCTCAGCCTCCACAAGGGGGCTCCTCATGCATGGGGAAGTCTGGGCTCTGTGGGAGGCAGAGTTAGCCTGGCTTTAGTGGTGCCACCCGGGATTGAGGGCTGAACAGAGACAGAGGGTGGCCCAGAAAGTTTAATGAGGTCAGAGGTTAAGAAAAGACAGCTCAAGGGGCGCCTGGGTGGCTCAGTGGGTTAAAGCCTCTGCCTTCAGCTCAGGTCATGATCCCAGCGTCCTGGGATTGAGCCCCGCATCGGGCTCTCTACTCAATGGGGAGCCGGCTTCCCCCTACCTCTCTGCCTGCTTCTCTGCCTGCTTCTGTCAAATAAATAATTAAAATCTTCAAAAAAAAAAAAAAAAAAAAAAAAAAAAAAAAGAAAAGAAAAGACAGCTCAAGTCCGGGATTAGGGAGTTTCAAGGTATTCTCCCAAGTTTCCTGTGAGCCTGTAAATGGCTAGCGAATGGGACAATAGGTACAGTAATGCTTTGAGTGAAGTGGAAAGAATTCAGGTTCACTGTCAAATCCAAGTCAGTTTCCTTTATCCATGCTGATGCTGCTCACAGGTAGCTGCAGTAGAATCAGCCTTGCTCTGTGTCCTTGCCACACAGGACAGACGACATGTGCCACAAATCCCCTACTTTGCCCTTGGGAGCCCCAGCTCTGCTAGGCAAGCCATAAACGCCACCTTGTGCCAGGTGGCACGTGAGGCCCTGAGTCTCTGAGCGTCCTGCCCCGCCCCCTGCTCTGGGCTTGGCATTACAGAGGCTCTCATGGGGCAATCTGGCTGCTTACTTTCTTTGAACAAAGCAGCATCTACATTTTATCCTTTTTTTTGAAGGTTTTCACTTTCTCCTCTTAAAATAATTATTTTATCTTTTAAAGATTATAAAGGTGAAGCATTTATTATGGAAAAATGTAGAAAATACAGCACAGCAGAAAGAATTTTAAATAACTATATTCCAACAAATACTTTTTTAAAAAGTTTATTTTCTTTAGTAATCTCTCCACCCAATGTGGGGCTCGAACCCACGAACCTCAGATCAAGAATTCCATGCTCTTCTGGCTGAGCCAGCCAGGCCCTCCCCAACAAGCACCTTTGACACTTGATTTTTTTTTTTCCACTTTCTGTTTTAAAATCCCATTTTTATGTATTCTTCATTGTAAAATTTTATGTTCTGCTTTTGTGCTTAATATAACAATGACAAGTTACTTAAAAACCTTGTTTCTTAAAAAAAAAACCACCTTGTTTCTTCTTTCCTTAAAAAGTTTAAAGTATTACGTGAGTAATACATGAGCACAATACAAAATTCACAAGGTATAAAAGGAAATGCACAGACAAAACTTCTTGACTATAATTTTTTTTAAAGATTTTATTTATTTATTTGACAGACAGAGATCACAAGTAGCCAGAGAGGCAGGCAGAGAGAGAGGAGGAAGCAGGCTCATCGCTGAGCAGAGAGCCAGACCTGGGGATCAATCCTAGGACCCTGGGATCATGACCTGAGCCAAAGGCAGAGGCTTTAACCCACTGAGCCACCCGGGCGTCCCTTGACTATAATTTTTTAAAAGATTTTATTTAATTATTTGACAGAGAGAGAGAGAGAGAATGAGTGCAAGCAGGGGAAGCAGCAGAGAGAGAGGGAGAAGCAGGCTCCCCACTAAGCAGGGAACCTGACGTGAGACTCCATCCTAGGACCCCAGGATCACGACATGAGCTGAGGGCAGACGTCCAAAGGACAGAGCCACCCAGGCACCCCTTGACTATAATTTTCTGCTCTCAGAGGCAATTTCTGATGCTCTCCTTCTAGAGATATTTTATCCTTACACAAATATACATGAATATGCATACTCCTTTCTTTTTCCCACCTTTTAAAAAGTAAGCCTTATGCCCAATGTGGGGATTGAACTCACAACCCTGAGATCAGGAGTCTTATGCTTCACTCACTGAGCCAGCCAGGCACCCCATATTCCTTTTCTTTTAAAAAGTAGAAACACTGTTCTGCACCTTGTTTTACTCATTTAGCACTGGATCTTGAAGATTGTTCCATAATAGAACAAAAATCTAATTAAATGGTATTTTAGTGAGATGTCATTTACATAAAGTAAGCACAAACCATTTCCCTAATAGCTAATGATGTTGAACCTCTTTTTTACATGCTCCCTAACCATTTGGATGTCTTCTTTTCTAAGTGCTTCTTAAAGTATTTTGCCCATTTAGAACAACTGCCCTTATCTTACTGATTTATAGGAATTCTTTATATATCTGGGATATGCATCCTTTTGCCCAATATTTGTATTACAGATCTTTTCTTTTCCCAGTCTGTTACTTTTCTTTCTTTCTTTAATATTTTATTTATTTATTTGCCAGTGAGAAGAGGAACATAAGCAAAGGGAGTGGGAGAGGGAAAGCAGGCTTCTCTCCCAGCAGGGGGCCGGATGCCTGATGCAGGGCTCGATCACAGGACCATGGGAACATGACCCGAGCTGAAGGCAGACGCTTTAACGACTGAGCCACCCAGGCACCCCTTCTTTTCACTTTCTTAATAGTGTCCTTTGATTGGCAGAAGGCTTTAGTTTAATTTCAACCAAATCAAATATATCCTTTTGTTTTCCTTTTATGAGTCATGCCTTCTGTGTCCCTGCATGCAGAGAGCTAGGATCCTTTGCCAAGCACACGGGATAGGAGAGGGACAGATTATTCAGTTACATAATTAAAACTTTGGTAATCTCTTGGTAAAATTTCAAGTGGGATAAGAGACATACATTTTGTATGGGAGACTTGTTTGAAGCCAGAGCAGAAAGGCTGAAGGGCATGAGGCTGGTTGGAGCATCTAGGCAAAGGATTAAGAAAAAGAAGAGTGGGGGCACTTGAGTGACCCAGAAGGTTAAGCCTCTCCCTTCGTTCAGGTTCCAGAGTCCTGGGATCGAGCACTGCATCAGGCTCCCAGCTTTGCGGAGAGCCTGCTTCTCCCTCTCCCTCTGTCTGCCACTCCCCCTACTTGTGCCCTCTCTCTGTCAAATAAATAAATAAAATATTTAAAAATAAATTTTAGGGGCATCTGGGTGGCTCAGTGGGTTAAAGCCTCTGCCTTCGGCTCAGGTCATGATCCCAGGGTCCTGGGATCGAGGCCTGCATCGGGCTCTCTGCTCGGCGGGGAGCCTGCTTCCTCCTCTCTCTCTGCCTGCCTCTCTGCCTGCTTGTGATCTCTGTCTGTCAAATAAATGAATAAATAAATCTTAAAAAAATAAATTAAAATAAAAATAAATTTAAATAAATTTAAAAAAAAAAGAAAGAAAGAAAAAGAGCTGCATTCAGATATGACTCCTCTGTGAAGGTCGTTCGATATAGGGTTGAGTGGAAGAGATGGGGTAGAGACAGCGACCAACTGGGAAACGGGTGATTCTGAAACTTGCTGGTGTCCAGAACAGACTATGTGCCTATCAAGACTCTAGAATATCAGGAATGAGAACTGGTAGGAAAAAATCAGCGTGCTGGCATGTTAGTGATTTCCTGCAATAGTCTTTAGGATGGTCCCATAAGGAAGAAAAGCTTCAGGCTGAAGTTCCCCTGTTTTAAAGCCGGTGTAATACGGTTTCTTTAAGAGTGGCTTGCAATCCTAGCTTCCTGTAAGTCCTGTAATTTGGAGCCTTGCAGGTCCAGAAGAGCTTAATTCTTTACCCCAAGAGAAAGCACCAACAGAGACAGGAGACTTAAGCAGGGGACCAGGTTAAGCAAAAAACCAGCCTATTTACATTGCGATGTTTTCATCATTTTCTGCGCACAAAGAGGAAAAGCCTGGGAGCAAAGAGCAGATTATAGTCTCTTTGTCCTTCAGAGGAAGATTTTGAACAGCCTCAAGGCAGAAGCCATTTAACTGAGTGCCAGAGGGTAAAGGAGGCACCCGAGGTGCCTCCCGGGGTTACCAGAATGGGTTTCCCAGTCTCAAAGACTGTGTCTAGGGAAGATTTCTGAAACTGGCTGGAAATGACAGAAAAACCTCTTAAGGTTAAGGAACTGCTAACAAGATTTCATTAGCAATTCAATTCCCTTAAAAATCTTACTGATAACTTCCAGTGAGTTTTACCTCACGGCCATCCCTGGGCACGTGAAGGGCACTAACAGGAAGTGGGCAGATAAAGCTTTGACAGGCCACAGAAGGGTCATCCTGCCCCAGGACCACTCAGATGGGGATATGGACAATAATGGACAAGGGCACCTCTCCTTGAGAGAAGAACCTGGAACTGCCAGATGGGCTGAGCAAGGCACTCCCTCCTCTTGCCAGGCTTGGAATCCCTGATCTTCCTCCTGATTTTAGCACACCTGTGGTCTGCCCTACCTCTTTATCCCACCTGAGAATGTTTAACACAAGTTTAAACTTGGGTCAAGTCTCTGGTACTTGCAGGTAAAAGCATTGTAATAGATAACCTTTTCACAGTGGCTTATATATACTTTCTGTCTATGAAAAATCAAATACAGGGGCACCTGGGTGGCACAGTTAAGCTTCTGACTCTTGGTTTCAGCTCAGGTCCTGATCTCAGGGTCGTGAGATCGAGCCCCGCCTCCGGCTCTGCACTCAGCACGGAGTCGGCTTGAATTTCTTTGTCCATCTCCCTCAACCCCTCTCCCACTCGTGCTCTTCGTCGAATAAATAAATAAATCAAATAACTAACCTGGGGCGGGACCTTCCCGGGTGGAGGAGAGAGTATCCAGAAGAAAGCTCATCCCGGTCCCATTTCCACTTCGGCCACATGTGTCTGGTGGCCTGCAGGTGCCTCTCTGCTGAAAGTCACAGAAGCAGTTTTCAGTTTTCCTTTCCTGAGCAAGGGGGTGGAATGAGCCGGTAGAGGGGAGGCCGTGAGAGCAGGCTCGAGCTCCCCCTGGAGGCCTGTACGATGATTTACACCAACTTGTCCTGGAATTGAGGGTTTGGCCAGTCTCAGGAAGGATGACTTCACTGTCCTTTAGTGTCACTTCCCTGTAAGGGATACTTCACTGTCCTGCAGTGTCCTGGAAGGAAACCTCTGTCGTCGGTCAGGTCCAGGCTGCTGGGTTTGTGTCTGAAATGCAAGACTGGAGGGAGGTCCTTGTGGCTCTGATCGTCTGTTTCCTGATTTTTGCTTCCAATCCACCCAAGGAGAAAACTTTTTAGTTACACTTTCCTGTTTTGAAAACAGGCAGACACACAGAATGGTCGTATTATTCGGAACACTGTGGTTATAAGTAACAGGAGCCAACTCAAATTAGGTTAAGCAAAAAGGAAGAATTATAAGGGTATAGTGTTTCACAAAATCCCAGGGCAGGACTGTAGCCAGACCTCAGGAAAGAACCAGAAGGCTGTCAGGAGGCTCTCATTTCAGCTCCTCTTTGTGCATATGTTGCTTTTTTTTCTTTTTCTTTTTCTTTTTTTTCTTCCTGACTGAAGGCTGGCTGTCTCAGCTCCTGTCACATGGTGTAAGGGACACATTGTCAGCTCCTGAGTGTGACGTCTGAAGCCCAGCCATCCACAGAGACTTGCTTTGCAGACCCAATTCAAAAAATTTTTTTAAGATTTTATTTATTTATTTGACAGAGAGAGACACAGCGAGAGAGGAAACACAAGCAGGGGGAGTGGGAGAGGGAGAAGCAGGCTTCCAGCTGAGCAGGGAGCCCGATACGGGGCTCAATCCCAGGACCCTGGGATCATGACCTGAGCTGAAGGCAGAGGCTTTAACCCACTGAGCCACCCAGGTGCCCCTAGAGAGGATATTTCTGACTATGATATCATTTCTCCCAAAAAACCCTCAAAACCCCACAGCCATTCCTAAGGAATGACTAAGGAAGCCAACTCATACTCTACTCTTTTGCAGGAGATCCAATAGGAGATGTGCTGGTGTCCCATAAACAGTACTGCATCATACAAATAATGATTGTTATTGATGGGCTTCTATCACCCTTCTCGGGGATTGGTCCATTTCTAATGAGCCTCTGACGGGTATTTGTAGTAACTGAGCCCCACTCCCTGCCCCACCCACTGGCTTGTCCTTGACAGCCTTCGTCTCATCAGGTGTCCCACCCCCAGTTCCGCTGTCTTAGGTACCCAATCCCAGTAAGCCTAGAGCTTTTCTGATGCCCAGGCCCCTTCATGAAGAGCACTGGAGATGGTTCTTGAAGTAGTGGAGTGCCAGCTTGAACTGGACCTGTTCCTTGGTGTTGGTCCGGAATGTGCTGTATGTCTTCTCCAGTGAGGCCAGCTCGGGGTCGGTCACCGGGGACCAGGCCTGGTGACCTATGATCACTTCTGGACATGACCCCACGAGCAAGCTCCCGAGCCCGTCGATAAAGAACTCTGCCAAGAGAGGGAGAGCGAGAGTGTAAGCTTTAGCCAGAGACCCCGGGGCCCTATTCCAGGCCTGGGGGGAGAGGCAGGTGGGGCAGGGTGCGGTGTGTACCCATGGGGAAGCTGAGTGTCAGGCAAAGCCCCCTGCCCAGGCTGATGTGTAGGAAGGAAATAAGTAAGCACATTTCTCCGAGGTGTGGCCAGAGAGGCAGAGAGACCCAGATGAACTCTCCAACTGGATAGAACAACAAACTCCAGAATTGAGGGAATCAGAGGGGAATGAGGGAGGGGACAGAGCTGCAGGGGAAGGGTGTTTCACAAGGGAGCAGCAGATGGGAGATAAGAAATCACAGTGAGAGGGAGGAGGGAGGCAAGAGAGACCCTGAGCTCCCTCGTTGGGGGAAAGGGAGAGAAGCCCACTGTTGCCGGCAACGACCATGATCAGTGACTCGCGGCTCTTGGAAAGGACAAACTCCTGAGGTTAGTCCACAGGCCAGCACCTTCCCCACTCAGTTTGTCCCCACCTGAGTGAGCCACCCGCTGTAGGCGGGGGTCGAAGCCAACTCTCTGGAGTCGCTCCGTGTGGGCCAGGAAGAAGTTGACAACGCCACTGGTCACCACGCAGCGGGGGAAGCCATCCAGGGGTCTGAAAGAGCCTGGCCTCCGGTGAAGACAGTCCCCATTCTGACTCTTCTCCAGCAACAGCTTAAACTGGAACGCATTTCCAAGTACACTGCCACCTACCTAACCGGTGGGCAGAGAAACGCATGTTAGAGAACACAGACTTGATATCCACGTTGCCTCTGCCAGGAAGCCTTCCTGGACTGAACCTGAGTTACAACAAGAATCACACCTGTTCTGTATCTACCCTCCATACTAGTCCTTGGATACTCTCTTGTTGCTGTTGCGGCCACAGTCTTCCAAACACCACGGCTAGGTCCCTTGATCTTTTCATCCTGCTCACCGCAGAAAATCTCCATGGTAGGAGCAGAAAGCGCCAAGTCCAAAGGGCACACGACTCTGCTCCACTCACCAGACAGCAAGTTCGCTCTTTCCAGAAGGTAGGTCACTCCCTTTCACAAGAAGGAGCTGTGTTTGCGTCCAGAGAAGCAGCAGCCTGCATGCATACGGGTCCTTTTGTGGCGTCCCCACACCCGGGCTTCTTGCAACAAGCCGTGTGCCATGGGTCTCAAGCTATCTTCCTCCCACTCCGCTCCTGGCTCTCCTCCCGGAGCTGTCTGTGCACGCGCTCACGGAAGATCTGTGCATTTCCACGTGTGAGCCCCAGCACAACAGGATGAGTCCTGAGCCCTCATAATCCTCTAGGGTGGCTCTTAGTCCCCCCGTCACTAGTTCCTTCCTTCCTTCTTTAGCAAAGAGACCCTCCGAGTTGTTAAGTGGACTAAATGAAAAGCGCCAGCTACACCAGTAAAGACGGACTCTTTCCCACTTCCTTGTGAGGTCTGACTGTAAGGGCCCATTTAGCCAGAGTGGCCCCACCTCGGTTAAACAGCCAATCTGTTGTTTATGCAGTAAAACTTAAATTGACCCCCCCCCCCCCCCCGCACCCAGAGGGGAACTTACTTAAAAGCAAGTCCGGGAAACCAGTCCCAGGTAACAGCCCAAATACAAGGGTGGGTCAGGTCAGGTGGTGGAGACATTCAATCAGCGGGGGCACATACTGTCTCCCAGCTACCGAGGTGACCGGTCTAGTTTCCATGGCTACTGTGGGGTGAATTGTAATTCAATTAGCCACCTGTGTGTGGCCAGGTCCAACCACGTGGCCTTTCCTCTATAAAAGTTAGTCTGGAAAGCAGGGAGGGGTCGTCCTCTCTGTTAGGGGCGGCCCCCACCGGTCTGTTTGAGAGTCGGTTTGATTCTTGATGCTTGGTGCGAAATAAAGCTTTACTTGACCTTCGCTTTGTATCAGTCTGGCTCCTTTGACCACGGACCCATTATTGGGGGACCCAACATGACCATGTGTCTAAGACCTGGCTGAAGGGATGGGAGTTAGAAGGGATGTCTGCAACTTCTCGCACATTCTGCAAAGACAAATGCTTGTCCTTCATGTTCTCTCCTCCTTTCCTTCGGCCACGCAGCTGCAGCCGAGGAACATGAGAATGGCGCAGCACCGAGGGAAGGAGGCTGGTCCAGGAGGACCCTGGAAACAAAGTCAAGGGCCAGCTTGGATTTTCACAGGACGGGAGTTCTGCTTTCTACCTCACTGATTTACTGTGATCTGCTCTCTGGAAGAGTAGCCAGGAGATACCCTGGTCTTTTCTTTTTGTTTGTTTTTTTAAGGTTTTATTTATTTGACAGAGACAGTGAGAAAGGGAACACATGCAGGGGGAGTGGGAGAGGGAAAAGCAGGCTTCCCGCTGAGCAGGGAGCCCAATGCGGGGTTCAATGCGGGGTTCGATCCCAGGACCCTGGGATCAGGACCTGAGCCAAAGGCAGACTCTTTTTTTTTTTTTTTAAAGATTTTATTTATTTATTTGTCAGAGAGAGAGAGCGAGAGAGAGCGAGCACAGGCAGAAAGAGTGGCAGGCAGAGGCAGAGGGAGAAGCAGGCTCCCCGCCGAGCAAGGAGCCCGATGTGGGACTTGATCCCAGGACGCTGGGATCATGACCTGAGCCGAAGGCAGCCGCTTAACCAACTGAGCCACCCAGGCGTCCCCAAAGGCAGACTCTTAACGACTGAGCCACCCAGGCGCCCCTAGCTAGGAGACATCTTAGTCAATACAGATGCCCTGGGGACTGTCCTCCTGAAGAGAGAACTGTGATCTCAATGCCACTGATTTTCTTATCTATTTCCTGTTTTTCTTTTTTTTTTTTTAAACAAGGTGAGTTGTTGTTTTTTTTTTTTTAAGATTTTATTTATTATTTTGACAGAGATCAGAAGCAGGCAGAGAGGCAGGCAGAGAGATAGGGAGGAAGGAAGCAGGCTCCCTGTTGAGCAGAGAGCCCGATGCGGGGCTCTATCCCAGGACCCTGGGATCGGAGCCAAAGGCAGAGGCTTAACCCACTGAGCCATCCAGACGCCCCTATTTCCCGTTTTTCTTTTCTTTTTTTAAAAAACAGCTTTTATTGAGCTTTCTTTGACACATTAAAATTGTACATATATTTTTAATCCTACATATTAAGGTGTAGGGCTTGATGTTTTGATATGTGTAGACATTGTAAAACCACCGCAATCAAGCTAATTACTATATCCATCACCTGCATTGTAACCATTGTGCCCATGGCCAGAAGACTGAAGATCTGTTCTCTTCACAGATTTCAAGAATACAATACACTATTATTAACTGTAGCTGCCTTTTTCTTTTCTATGTAGCAAATGACTTTTGATGTTCTCATTCTTTTCTTTCTTCTTTTTTAAATGTCATGAGGGCTATGTGTGCTTTTTAAAACTTTGTATCATTTGCATTTTCTTTTTTACATCAACACAGAATGAGGGTTAATGTGGTGGGTGGGATGTAATTTGCCCAAAGAAAAGAATATTTGGAGGCAGAAGCCGAAACCACACAGCTCCTGATTCCCAGGGAGCTGTGCCAGCTTATTCCTCTCCTGCCCCAGCCCCTCCCCCAACCCTCCCCCCCTCCTTCCCCTTCCCTCCCCTCTCCCCCTCCTCTTCCCCTTCCCTCTCTTGGCCAGCTCTACAGGTTGCAATTGGGGTGAAACTGGCCACCCTCCCTTACCACATCTAATTCTGTTTTCTCGAGGACATCCACCAGCACCTCAATCTTGGTGTTGTTGTTGAAGAGGAAATCGTCGTCCACCCAGAGAACGTATTTGATGGTGACCTGAGAGATGGCCAGGTTCCTACCAGCAAACCAACCCTGTGGGTGGAATGAGGTCAGATCAGCAGTTGCCATCCCTGGCCACATTTTAGAATCACCTGGGAGCTTTCTAGGGGGACGCCTGGGTGGCTCAGTGGGTTAAGCCTCTGCCTTTGGCTCAGTTCATGATCCCAGGGTCGGGCTCTCTGCTCAGCGGGGAGCCTGCTTCCCCCTCTGCTCTCTGCCTGCCTCTCTGCCTACTTCTGAGCTCTCTCTCTCTGTCAGATACATAAAATCTTTAAAGAAAAAAATAAAATAAATTCCCCACCACCAGGCTGCACCCCAAGCAGTGGTTCAAAACCACTGGGTTCAAGGGAGCTTGTGTCTCAGAGACACGGGAGGAAGGACAGTGACTCCCTGAATCAAAGGCTGAGGCGGGGAAAGGCTAGGAAGTTCTCCCTTGGTCCTAGGACCAGTGTGGAAGGATTGAAGTCCTTTTTCACCCCAGTCTCTGTGGCTCTCCTTCCATTTCCTCTGATGGTGGCTGGAAGGTGATGGAGGGTGGGGAACTACGGTTTGTATAATATCCATTTCCTTGTGTGTCCTGGAGGAAAGAGGGTGTGTGTGCCGGCGGGGAGAGAGAGCGCGAGAGAGCAAGCCTCTAGCCCGGGTGGATTCCTAGGGATCACAAGTTTCTTTGCATGTCAGGAATCCCTAGAATGTCAGACACCTCAAGTCACGTAGAAGGACCTCAATTAATGTCCATACCAAAGACAGATTAACCACTTAATTCAGGCAGAAACGTGAGGGTGGTCCAATTTCCCTGTGAATTTGGAGTCAGCGAAGGGACGCAGAGGAAAGTCCCATCCCCTCTGCTCCGGCATCATGCCATCCTGGGAAAGCCACTCAAGCATCCCTATGAGGGGCGGAACCTGACTCCAGGGCCCTCTTTCCTGGGATCCAGACACCTCCCCATGCGGGCGGGACGTACCTTCCCAAAGGGCATGCGGTAATACTCCACATGGATGTCATCAATCTTCAGGGGCTCCTTGCTGTCATCGGCCACGATCACTGTCAAGTCTGGGTAGTACTCACGAAGGCTCCGGAGCATGGTCATGAGCTTGTGGGGACGGAGGAAGGTTTTGGTGGCAACGGTCACCAGGTCTCTGAGCTTCCTCTCTGGACGAGAAAGGGTGGGGTGTCAAAGTCCTGCCTTTTGGGAAGTCTCACTGACTTGACTTGAGCTGTTCTGGTGATTTCTTTCTTTCTTTCTTTCTTTTTTAAATTTATTTGTTTGACAGAGAGAGAGAGAGACCACAAGTAGGCAGAGAGGCAGGCAGGAAGAAGGCTCCCTGCTGAGCAGAGAGCCCAACGTGGGGCTTGATCCCAGGACCCCAGGATCATGACCTGAGCTGAAGGCAGAGGCTTTAACCCACTGAGCCACCCAGGCACCCCTGTTCTGGTGATTTCTTTATGCTACACTCTCGTGCCTCTTGTACACAGCACTTAGTAAGAGTTTGTTAGTCGGAACAGAAAATAAATGTATTTAAAACACAGCCAGCTTGTTGAAATTATATGTGTCTCTAGAATTTCTTTCCCTGGCTCTGTTGGCTTGACTATGCCTTCTCCTCCCATCAGTGTGAATGCTTTGTCTTACCGAAACTATTTGGATCCTGCTGATGTGTTAATACTAGGAATCGAGATGCACAGAGCTCTGCCCATCAAGGGGTTCAAGATCAGGGTCGGGGGAGGGGAGAAAAGATCTAAAGGACTTGAGACCTGCCCCCCGTCATCAGCTGCACTCCTAGAGAGAAGCACACTTGGTCTCCCTGCTCAGGAAGATATCAGTAGAAGTAGGTCTACTTGGAGAGTGGAAGGTCTGGACCAGAGAGTCCAGCTCAAGGCATGTGATCAATACAAAAATTTGGAGAAGGAACACCTTTTCTGCAGAAAAGGCTTCATGTGAATCCACTAGAGCCGTGGTGTGTTTTTTGGGGGTTTAGTCACCAAATATGGAGGCATGCCCGCTGACCGAGGCTGTGGGATGTCTGGGTGGGGTGGGCTCTGTTGGAGTTCATGCCGGCTGAAAGCCACAACCCTACCACTGGCTTGTGGGCGAGTGCTCCAGAACCCCACCGCAGAGCTCCTTCTCAGAATGACAGAAGTCAGAAGTCCTTCCAGAATCCTCTTTTTAATACCTGTTGTACCATTACACTGGCTCCCCCTGGGGGCTGAGGGCATGAGGGAAAAATGGCCAGTGGGAAAAGTCAAGTAAATTGTGTTCAAGGGCATGCCAAGTGAATTGTGTCCTCCCTTTTCTTGGGCTACATGCCAAGTTGGATTCTTTTGTTATAGTAAAGAGAGAACCAGGAACATGAATTACTAGAGGATGTGGTCAAGATTGGGGGCCTCCTGGCTAAGTTGGTGGTATAGCTTTCTACTTGAGAGTCCTTATTTTTTCCAAATATACAGTAACGATAAAAATACAAAGATAGAACGATGCACAAAAATACACATTACCTCCAAGGAACAAAAATAAAAATCAGTGAGCAGAGCTGGGACCTCCTGCATTCTGGGATCAGAAGTAACAGAGGAGGCTGATTCTGAAGGGTAATGAAACTAAGATATCTCACGGGATGTGTGGGTCCAGAACCAGGCTTTTTGCTAAAAGTCATGGACTAGAGCTAGGTGGCACACCCTCCACCCCTCACCACTACCTGCCAGGCAAGGAACCCCAGAACAGCCATCACCCCTGCACGCACCTCCAGGTGCAAACAGAAATGACATCACTTCACACCCATGACCTGTGCCAAGCCATCCTCGGGCCCAGCAACGGGCTCTTTCATAACTCCGATATCACCATGAGACAGGAATCCCAAGCCTCCAGTATAAGAAAGTAGACCAGAAGGCTGGGGAGACAGGGATCAGATCCAAGGCTAAAGCTGTGAGATGGGAAGGAGCCAGGAGAGAGAAGGGGGAGAGGAGAAAACAAACAAGCACAACCTCCTACTCACGATGAGCTCACCCACAAAAATTACAGAGCACTTAAAGGAAATTAGCATGAACTACAGCCAATGAATCTCCCGTATACAGATGAACCCACTCCGGACACACAGAAAATAACAGAGAACTCCAAAAATGATTCAAAATAAGAATGTTCAAGCAATGGCATGTGTATATTCTACCCCATCTTTCTTTTTACAGAAACAATAGCTTCCTCTTCCCTCTCTCATTTTGTATCAGTATTTAAAAAAAGCCTTCCCTTGTGTTTTCTCCTCCCTCCTTCTGAATGCCACTGCACAGAATTTCATTATACGGATGGACCACAGTTGGTCTGATCGGTGCATCCCACTTCTAAGGTTTTTGTCCTTGCAAACAATGCTGCAGTAAAGAACCTCGAACAGACATCATTTCACACAGATATAAATATCTGTATGATAATTTGTAGAAGTACAATTGCTAGGCCAAAGGGAATGCACATTCCAAATGTTGATAGGTATTGCCAAATTGCCTCCGGAAAGGCTGTGCCCATTTCCATTTCCCAGCAGGAGTTTGTAAGAATGCTTGCCCCCCACCCCCCACTCCTTGTCCAATACTTTCTGATAATGAATGTATTTTTTAAAAAATTTATTTATTTGACAGAGAGAGAGATCACAAGTAGGCAGAGAGGCAGGCAGAGAGAGAGGAGGAAGCAGGCTCCCCGCCTAGGAGAGAGCCCGATGCGGGGCTCAATCCCAGGACCCTGGGATCATAACCTGAGCTGAACGAAGGCAGAGGCTTTAACCCACTGAGCCACCCAGGCGCAACTGAATGTATTTTTCATTTGCACTTTTTTTAGTATGAGACTGAGCATACATTCTAACAGCGAAAAGTACCATCGAATTTCATCTGTTGCCAACTGTGCATTTTTCCATTGGCTTACTAGGTGTTTGGCTTTTTGTTTTGTTTAGTTTAGGTGGTTTAAACAAAAACAAACACATTTACTTATTTGGGATGCCTGGGTGGCTCAGTCAGTTAAGCATCTGCCTTTGGCTCTCTGCTCAGGGGGGAGCCTGCTTCCCCCCCTCTCTCTGCCTGCCTCTCTGCCTACTTGTGATCTCTCTCTGTCAAATAAATAAATAAAATCTTTTAAAAAATATATGAGATAGTTGATCAGTTTGAAATTTGTCTTGGTGTGAGCTCTAAGATAGATTTATCTTTTTATCTTCCTTTATCAACGCAGTTGTCCCATGTGACTTCTTGGATCATCCATCTCTGCACCCTTTAATTTGGGAAGCTACCTTTCTCACAGGGTACAACTCCCAACGTATCTGTCTCTGGGTTTCCGATTCGACTCCATCGATATTATCTAGCCATGGTCCAATACCGCTCTGTGTTTATTACTATTACTCATTAAGATGTTATCATTGTTGTTGTTGTATTTTCCAGAATAAGCACAACCACATAATAAGTTAAACACAATTAAGCAATATGAGAATATTATAATTTTTTTCTCATTTGTCAGGAATCATATCAGAGCGGTTATTTTAATCAGTTCTCCTCCTTGGCCTCAAGAGCTGATCTCTTCTGAGTTTCACCAACTAGCTCGACAAGACCCCACCCTGCACCCCCCAGGAGCCAGGGCATTACCTGGTCCGGGGTCGTATAACTTGGGGATGACAGGATAGCGGATGGTCACTGGAAACTTGACCACCAAGGACTCGGACTCCAGGCTCACTGGAGGGAGAAATAAGGTCAAGGAGGGCAGCACGGAGTCTAGGTCACTCTCCACACTGCCCCAAGGTAGACGATCTGAAACAGGGAGTGAAAGCTCAGTAAAGAAATATCCTGCCTGGAATGAGACCTCACTGAGTTGACAGCATTCTGGCTCCTGAATTGTTGTGTGTCCCTGGGGTAACTGGCTGAGTGCTTTTTTTTTTTTTTAATTAAATAATCTCTATGCCCAACGTGGGATTTGAACTCACAACCCTGAGAACAAGAGTCGCCTGCTGACTCTTGACTGAGGCAGCCAGGTGCCTCCTGCTGAATGCTCCTTAACTCGCATTTCTTCCCCTGTGAGAGTCTGGTGGGCTAGAGTAGGCTTCGAATCAGAGGTCCTGGAATAAGTTTGACTTTGCCATTTATTATCTGAACTACTTGGGTGAATCAGTGCTTGCTTCGGCAGCACAAATACTCAAATTGGAAAGATACAGAGATCAGCATGGCCCCTGAGCAGGGACTCCACACAAATTCGAAATGCCTTGGGTAAATCACTTACTCTCCTTCTCCAGCTACAAAACCAGGATACCACCACCCACCCTGTTTTATCTCACAGGGTCATTTGGTGAAAGGAGCTGTTTGGGAATCTGTAAGTAGAGAGGGTGCTCTCTTTAGTTCATGGTCATGCATAATCTATCCTGCGTTTCATTTTTCTGCTAGTGTCCTGGGAATGCATCCTGGGTAGCTAGTCAAAAGAGAAAAGAATGACTTTAATTCCCCCACATCCCTCTTTTTCTGTTAATGCCCAGGACAAGATATTGATGCACAGACTGGGTCCCTCCTCTCTCACAGCTGAAGTCTTCAGCTCTGAGAGCTACGGATAATGGGGAACAGAGCCGGCTGGTTTCCAGGTGCAGAGCACAAAGGATCTGCCCTCACAGGGAAATGCATTTTCTTCAAGTCACGCTATAGCGTCAGTGGCAGCCTGGGAGTAATGTTGGGGACAGTAATTGAGAAGTTGGATGTCTACGGGTTGGAAACCTAAATACTGGCAGGCTTCCTGGAGGAGGAAGACTTTGAGAGGGACCAGTGGTGTTTTCCCACTCCCTAAGCATTTTGCTTAGGACAGGCTCTCACCCACATCCACCCTGCGGTGCTGGTACACCGTGCTGGTATAAGTCACGTGCTGGAGGATGAAATTCAAAAGCTTGCGGTCACTGGTCGAAATGGTCAGCCGCTTCTGGCCTCTGCCCTGCACGACACTGTCTGGGATGTCAGCGAGGGTGTTCAGTGTCCCCAGGGAAGCGGTCAGGGTGACCTAAGGCCGGTGAGGCAGAAAGACGCTAAATGCGAGGGAAGGCACACGCCTAGGATGGCCAGCAGGGGGCAGAGAGGAGGCGACCCCTAGCGTCCCTGGGAGCTGGGGTCTGGCGCCAAAGCCGTTTGCTGCTCTGTCCCCAGAGAAGGACAACCAAGTCCTGGGGACTCGTGTGTTCAAAGGCCACTGGTCTCTTAGGTCTTGGCTTACAGGATCTCATTCTTCTAGATTTCTCCTTACTCCTGCTGGCTGCTCCTCTTGATTTCCGACTTCTTCCTCCGCCTCTGTCTAACCTCCCAATGCCGTTTTCCCGGGTTTGGTTTGGTGCCCTTTTCCTCTTCCTATTCAACACCTTCTCGCTAGAGGTGGCGGCTTGAAATATCATTCATATATGCTAATGACTTAAATGTGTGTCTCCAGCTCTCTTCTTAAAAATCCAACTGCCTGGCCGGTTGCTCTGCTAGGAGTGCCACAGGCACCCTGAAATCTTCACAACCAAACCACTGATTTTTCTCTATACACCTGTTTGCCTCCCTCTTCCTGGTTCCCCCTGCCTCGTGAATGGTACCTTCATCCATTCAACTGTTGCGGTCCCTAATGGAGGTCATTCCTGCTCTGCGTGAGTCCCGTTGCGTCTACCTTCAACATGTAGCTAGAACTGGTCCCCTCTCTCCATCCCACTGCTACTCCCTAAAGCCCATCTCCTCTCCTGCCTTCTCGTCCTCTGGGCAGCCGGATATTTTTATGAAAATAAAATTTTCATAAAAATTTTATGAAATTTTTATTTCATAAATACAGTGGGTATTTATGTACAGTGGGTTCCCCCACACCTGCTGAAAACACTTCTGTCAGCCAACAGGTGTTTTCTGAGATGCAAATTATAGGTCCTGGGAAAAGAGTAGTGAATAAAACCAACTCCCCACCTTCAAGAGGCTTATATTCTAGTTGGGGAGAACGCCGGTTAAGTATATCATGATGCATATAAAATAATTCAGGTACAGACTCATCACCCATTCCAACTTCTGGTGTGCAGAGTAGGAAAACTAAAACTACATTTCCCAGACTCCTTTTTAGATTAGGGTTCTGGTTGTGGTTTGCCTCCCCCGCCCCGCCCAATCAGCTCTACGAACAAGGGCTGGATTTGGAGCTATGTTAAGCGGGGAAAGGAAAGGCAAGGCACAGAGCCCCCGTGTTGCTGGTTGGTGCTAAACCCGATGGAGGCAACAGGCACCCGAGCCAGGGCTGTGGCGACAGCTCCTTCTTGCAGCAAAAGCAGCAGCCTGTGCACTGACCTGGGTTCCTGGAAGTCCTCCTTGGATCTCCGGCCACTCACACGGCCAGAAAAATCATGCCTTCGGGAGGCATCCCTACCCCCTCTCCCCACCTTGGACTCATGGCAGATATTGAATCTGGATGAGCACTCTGCCAAAATCCGAGACCGGCCACCACTGGGGATGGGGCGTGGGCAGTGATGCCAAGTGCAAAGGGGGGCTGGGAAGGGGACTTGCCTCATAGATGGGGGCCTCTGGTCCTTCAAACTGGAGACCTGGAGGACACAGGAGAAAAGGATTAAAAAACACCATTTGAGAGAATGCCAAGGGCTCCCTGACGCTTGCTACTTTCCTGATGACTCCCTTACATCCTTCCAGAATCCCTTCCAAGCTCATCTCCCGTGCACAGTGTTTGCTGACCACTCCCCGCTCCCTGGGGTCCTGCTGGGTGGTGTCCCATGGTCCTTCTCAAATTCCAGTGGGTCTAAAGCCTCCGATGCCCAACCTTAGCCCTGGACAGGTACTGTGAGTTAATCCCGCCCCTTCCAGATATCTCTGTTATGGAACGGAAGGCAGCAATGGATAAGTAATGAAACATCTTTATATGAGGTTCCTAGAATAGTCAAACTGGTAGAGACGAGACAAGACATTCTACAGAACGGTGGCTGCCACAGGCAGGAGGGGGAAAGGAAGGCAGAGCTAAATGGGTACAGAGTTTCAATTGGGGAAGATAAAAAATTTCTGGAGATGGATGATGGTCACAGTTGCAGAACACTGAGAAGATACTTAATGCCACAAAACTGTGTGCTTAAAAATGATTAATGTAGTAAATTTTATGTTATGCATATTTTACAATAAAAAAAGGACTCGGGACACCTGGGTGGCTCAGTTAGTTGGACGACTGCATTCCGCTCAGGTCATGATCCCAGAGTCCCGGGATCGAGTCCCGCATCGGGCTCCCAGCTCCATGGAGAGTCTGCTTCTCCCTCTCACCTTCTCCTCGATCATGCTCTCTCTCACTGCCTCTCTCTCAAATAAATAAATAAAATCTTAAAAAAAAAAGGACTCATCCAAAATGGTGAATTACTTTTTAAGTGACTATTCAAAACTACTAGCAATTCATCCAAATGTATGTACTTTAGAATCTATCTCTGTGCTCATAATATGACTTAATTCAAGTTCTTCTTCAAATAGAGCCTCCCTATGGGGCCTTAGATAACTTACGTCATCTGTGAAATTGGCAAAATAACATTTACCTCCCAGGAATGGGGTGCTGAACTAGAAAAGTGTGTAGAAATCCCTTGTGGAGGGGAGTTTTAACCAACATTAAATATTCTTTTCAATATGCTCTCCCAGGAGATGGGCTCATCTTTGCCTGATCTCATGATGCTGGATGACAACAAAAAGCCAATCATGTCCTAAGATTCCTTGAGGCACACAGATTTCTGTCCTCTTCTGTGTTATCCCGGATCCCTGGGAACGTCATAGCAGCTAAGGGCGATCCAATGGTGGAAACTTTGAGACTAACCACTAAGTGAAGTCATGTCAAGCTTCCCGCATTGTGCTGAGTACACAGCAGGTACTCAATAAATGACTGTTCCCTTCCACTCCCTCATTTTGCTTAAGAAGAGTTAAGAAAGTTGTCTGGCTCCTCTCCACATGGAGAGCTACCTACCTGGGATGGGAACTGTATGCAGGGGCATCACCTCTACCCCATGGACCGGGTATCCAAAGGGGAGGTTGGGCTGAGCCAGTAGCGGCGGTGGAAGGGGCAACCCTTCTCTGCAGAAAATAGAACCAGAACGGTCAGCAGCTGCTCTCACGCACCTCCCTGGTTAGGTATCTGTACCCGGAGCTCTGTGCTGCCAATGGGGAGAAATTGAAAGTAGACTGCCCCATTCACCCCTCCATTCCTTCCCTCCTTTATTCACCCTTGAATTCCCTCCAGCCTTGAATTCCACGAGTCCAGGCCCTTTACAACAAAGCACATACAAAATTAAAAACACAACCAGCAGGGGAAGAAGAAACAAAGTAACAAGACCATCGGGGCGAACCCAGCTGCAGCAGACCAATGCCAGGGTCACAGGTGGACTTCCTGGTAGTCAGGGTGTAGAGCCATGGGCGGTCAGTAATCTGGTCTTATCAACAGGACAAAGCAAACAACTTCAGAGGCAAATAAACCTTTTCTTGCGCTGAACTAAAAAAGAAAATACATCAGGGACGCCTGGGTGGCTCAGTGGGTTAAAGCCTCTGCCTTCGGCTCAGGTCATGATCCCAGAGTCCTGGGATCAAGTTCTGCATCAGGCTTCTAGCTCAGTGGGGAGCCTGCTTCTCCCATTGCCTGCAGCTCCTCCTGCTTGTATGCTCTCTCTCTCTCTTGCTCTTTGACAATAAATAAATAAATAAAATTTTAAAATAATTTTAAAAATACAAATGCAAATAAATTAAAAAATAAAAACAATGAACTGGAGGTGCCTGGCTGGCGACTCCTGATTGTAGGTTCAAGCTCCACGATGGGTGTAGAGATTGCTTAAAATAAAATAAAATCTTTTTTTTTTTTTTAAGATTTTATTTATTCATTTGACAGACAGAGACCACAAGTAGGCAGAGAGGCAGGCAGAGAGAGAGGGAGGAGGAAGCAGGCTCCGCGCTGAGCAGAGAGCCCGATGCGGGGCTCGAACTCAGGACCCTGAGATCACGACCTGAGCCGAAGGCAGAGGTCTAAACCACTGAGCCACCCAGACGCCCCATAAAATAAAATCTTAAAAAAAAAAACAAGGAAATACTTTTTTCATTAATGTTTCAAAATGTAATGATAAAGAGTATTGGTTAGATAGTGGGTATCTAAGATACCCACTCGTCATGAGAATGTGAATTAATGTAGACACTCTTGAATGCTATTTGCCTGTATTTATTAAAAGTAGAAATAAGCACCTCTCATGAATGAGGGATTCAGATGCTAGTTAAGGGGGAAAACACCTGCCTGTGTAAGCAACAACATGCATAAGGAGGTTCATTTCAGCACTGTTTGAAATGAACATCTTGATACACATCTGAAGGAAATAAGGAAAGAATGTAAATATAACATAAGATGATTATTATAAATTATGTAAATGTAATAATGAAAATTTCCCCCAAATTTGAGTATCATTAAATAGGAGAATGGCTTAATAAAATTCAGTGTATTCATATTCATAGCTGTATAGCAATTAAAAGGAAAGAACTAGGGTGCCTGGGTGGCTTAGTGGGTTAAAGCCTCTGCCTTTGGCTCAGGTCATGATCTCAGGGTCCTGGGATCGAGCCCCGCATCAGGCTCTCTGCTTGGCAGGGAGTCTGCTTCTCCCCTACCCTGGCCTGCCTCTCTGCCTACTTGTGATCTCTCTATATATATCAAATAAATAAATAAAATATTTTTTTAAAAATTTATTTATTCGACAGAGCAGGCAGAGAGAGAGGGGGAAGCAGGCTCCCCCCGATCAGAGAGCCCATCTCCATCCCAGGACCCTGAGATCATAACCCGAGTCGAAGGCAGAGGCCCAACACACTGAGCCACCCAGGTGCCCCTAAATAAATAAAATCTTAAAAAAAAAATAAAAGGAAAGAACTAGACATATAGACAGCTCTTAAAAATGTACTTAACAAGGGACTCTTGGTGGCTCAGTCGATAAAGCATTCAATACCTGGTATTGTCTCAGGTCATGAGTTTGAGCCCCGTGTCTGGCTCTAAGCTCTTAGCAGAGCCTGCTTAAGATTCTCTCTCTCCCTCCCCTTCTGCCTCTTCTCCTTCTGCTTCCTTCCCTTGCTCAAGCACTCTCTAAAACTAACAAACAAGCAGAAAACCAAATTGAATGAAAAAAGCAAATTCTAGAGTGATTTGTTCCTATGGTGTCAATTACATTAAAATCATACACACAGACTGTGAAACAGGAGAAGGGGATGAAGCAGGGAGTTGTGTATAGAGTTGCGGAATAGCTGGCCTGAAACTAATAGAACACTCTGTGTCAACTACACTGGAATTAACATGAAATTTAACAATACACACAAAACCCCAAGAGTATATGTTTATGTGGCTATAGCTACACTCACATATGTATGTGATTCCGTGTGTCCAGTGTGGGGTAATCTATACCAAACTCCCAAGGGCAGATTGGGTTGGCAAGGGAGCCTATCATAGAAGGTAGGGGAGCAAGGAGAGTTGAGGGGGTCGGTTCAAGTGGACTTTTTTTTTAAAGGAGCATTATCTGGGGTGCCTGGGTGGCTCAGTAGGTTAAGTGTCTGCCTTTGGCTTGGGTCATGGTCTCAGGATCCTGGGATTGAGCCCCGAATCAGGCTCCCTGCTCAGCGGGGAGCCTGCTTTTCCCTCCCCTTTTGCCCCACCCCTGACCTGTGTATGCTAGCTTGCTCTCTTTCTCCCAAATATATAAATAAAAGAGCATTATCTGTGTACTACTCTTTTTAAAAAATTTTATTAATTTATTTGAGAGAGTGAGCATGAGAGGGGGGACGGTCAGAGGGAGAAGCAGACTCCTCACTGAGCAGGGAGCCCCATGCAGGACTCGATTCTGGGACTCCGGGATTATGACCTGAGCCCCAGGCAGTCCCTCAACTGACTGAGCCACCCAGTTGCGCCCCTGTACTACTTTTTAAGTGAAGTATCATACGGAGCTAATCAGACTCAAATGAACCAGAGATCTGACTCAGTATCAAGCTAACTCATGATTTCAAGGATACAAACACGTGGTGGAGACCAAGCACGCAGGGGTGGTGCATGTACCGGGGGGTTCCCCCGCCCGCCTTCCCACATCAGACCTGTGCTCCCCAACTGAGGGTAACAGGTGTGATCTCCAAATGGGGTTTTGCCGGGTTCCTGCACACAGCAGAGAGCATATAAGTCATGAATCATCTCCATTTTACACTCACAGAGAGTTGTCAGCTTATGTGACATTCGCCGGGGGCCAAAGATTCTGCGTTATTTATTCTATGTGATCCCTTTGCCCCTGTGCTAAAGTGGGCACAAAGAGACTAAGAAAATCCCATTCCTGGAGGGGGACAACCCAGACCAAGACACCAAGAACTAGAATACTAGGTCACCTGTTCAGGAACAGGAATGAGGCAGCTCTGAATGCTACCTTCTGGAACATTCCTTTTGTAAAATTCTCAGAACTGGAAACTGTTCTCCCTCCTAAGACCCACCACAGCACTTCCCTGGACTAGTATCGCAACACCGAGCTTTGGACGGAGCTCCTGGGTTCCATGTCATTTGCTGAACACACCCTGGGGGCCACGGAGCGCCCACGGTCACCCCGCAGCTCTCGGTATGTTACCGTGGCGGCAGAGAGGGCGACGCGGAGGGTGGAAGGGACGCAGGGAGGACCCGCTGACGGTACCCTCTTGGTTCTGTTGTGAGCTCCCTGGGAGCAGGCTCCAGATCAGCTCTGTCTTTGCATCTAACTCAGCACCTTGCTCAAGGCGTTCTGGCTGTTTCTTTGGCTAGCGGAGAAAGATCTGAGGCTGGGGGGTGAGGAGGGACCTGAGCATCTTCTTCCCTGGCTACAGCCATGATGACAGGAGGCCTGGTTCACGTCACTGATTATTACTGGGCTGTTTATTCTGATACCTGCGTTGCCAGGTATAATCCCAGGAGAGCTGGGCATTTCCCCAAGCGAAGGAGGGGCAAGTGAGGACACGGCCAGCTCATAGCCTTCCCTGCTTGGAGTCAGCTCCTTTTTATAATTAATTCCTCTGCTCAGCTCCCTCGGACAGCACGCCCTCCTATGAGTCCCCTGCTTCATGTTCTCCTACCCCCACAGTTACCCCATCTCACTGTCTCCAGTGTCTTCCAAGCTTCCTCCTGCCTCTTCTCCCTTCCCCCACCATGTACCTCCTGCAATGGGTACACCTGAGATGTTCCTTGCTGGGAACAGTCCTGACCTCCTTCTCCCAACAGCCCCACACTGCCCAGACCAGAGACAGAAGCCCTTGTCCTGCAGGAATGTGCCCGTTTCCCCCACACCATTCATGACATGTCACAACAACTCTCGGTACGGTTACTATCCCCATTTTACAGAAGAGGGTAGGCAGCCTGCCCAGGGTCATCTGGCTGGGATATGGAGCATGCAGGACCCGAACGCAGCCCGTCATCCTCCCTTGGCCGCACTGTTAACTACGGAGCCCTGTTGCTCCCCACACAGCTACGCTAGGGCAGGGTTCAAATCCATGCCAGAATCATCTGTCTAACCCACTGGTTCTTTGACTTCCAATGCTGCGTCCTGTTGGTGCCCCCATTTCTGTTCTTTGGGGTCTCCCATTTGTATGTAGTTGGGAGGCGGGGAGGTGGTAGTTGAGTCCCCAAGTCAACCCTGGAGGGCCCGACTCACCCTTTCCCTTCCTTGATTTATGACTCAGGCTCAGCCAACCGGGCGCCTGGGGACCGTGCAGCCGAGAGGCACAAACACCACTGTTCCAGCAGTCGATGAACATTTACCTTCCCACTGACTACGCAACGGGTCTCCCTGCCTCCCCTATACCTTTCCTTTGATGTATTCTCCATGAAAAGCCAGAGTGATATTTTACAAAAGTATCTCTAAGAACTTGCCACTTTTAAAAACCATTCAGCTCTTGGGGCGCCTGACTGGCTCAGTCGGTGGGGCATTGGATTCTTGCTTTCAGCTCAGGTCATGATCTCAGGGTTGTGAGATCAGCCCTGGGTTGGGCTCTGCATTCAGCATGGAGTCTGCTTGACATTCTCCCTCTTCCTCTCCCTCTTCCCCTTCCCCCATTCATCCTCTCTCTAAATAAACAAATAAGATCTTTACCAAAAGATTGTTCCATTTTTGCATTACTCACAAAGCAAAACGCATGCTCCACCTCCTGGCTTACAATGCCCATCATGACTGGCCTCTCTCTGGGCTCATCCCACCAGCCCTCCCCTGAGTGACCAGGGCTCCAACAGCCATCACCTGCTTGCTTGTCATTCAGCCATCATGAAAGCACCCCATGCCCAAGGCTCTGGGCCCTGGATTAACTCTTCCTTCTGAGTTCTCTTTTACAGGAGATGGTGGGGACTCCTGCTTGATATACAAATTAGAGTTCAAGGTCACCTTCCTTCATCATCCCATTAAATTTTATGCCATCAAGTAACATTCTACCATACTATTTTTAATTTACGTCTCCATGAAGCACTTACAATGATCTAATATTTAGGTGATTTATGTATCTCTTAATGAATTATGTGTCTCCTGGGAGAACCAGAAGAGCAATAATTTTAATAGGAAACCACAACAATAGCAGCAGGTGATATTTTTTAGTGCTTGTATATTTCGGGCCCTTCATGAGTTACTAGCTCTTTGTATGTTAATACAGTGCACACCACAAAACCTTCAAAGGCTATGAAAGAAGTATCTTTATTATAATTTTCCGCTTGAGGATAGTCAAGTACTAGGAGGTGAAGTCACTTGCCATCCAGCCTATTCTAGAGTTCAAGTCCCTAATCATGGTGCTCTTATTTTTATTTTTTATTATGGCATACCTTCTGCTATAACTCATAAATGATTGCTGGAAGGAAGGAAGGAAGGGAGAGAGGAAGAAGTGAAGGAGAGGGAGGGGAGGGAGCAAGGGTGAGCCTGTCCAGCCCTTCTGTGCTCCTTGGTTCTTGATTTCTTAGCCTGGTCATCCTATCACCTATGGTTTTGAGGAGGTTCCAACATCCTTCCAACAAACACCCTTTTGATATAAGCCCATCAGAATCAGTCATCACTCTTTTCAACCAACAACCCTGGCCTATACACCCCAGGTGTGTCATTCTAGGCCCTGCATATAGCAGGGGGACATATGTTCCCAACATAAATGAATTAGAGGTGCACCTTGCTGCAAAGTCACCTGCTGTGAAGGCCTGGATGCCGGAGTTGTGCCACCAACACCACATGGACATCCCAGACTATTTTCATTCCTTTGCTCTGTTCTTACTATGAAATGTTTTAGACATCCAAAGTTTGGTACATCTTCATTTATGGGCCATTTTTCTCTGTTCTCTCTCCTTGCTTTATTCCTAACAGTTCTCCCCAAGGACTCCTACAAGCGAGGAGTTCCTCCCTGTTTTCTTGGGACCCACACCCTCAGGACACAGTACAGAGAGCTTTTGCTCTACCCCAGAACTGAAGAGCCCTCACGGTCTCCATTACCTCCTCTGGAAGTGTTCAAATTCAGCCTGTCTCCTCGCTTTCACCGCTGGGAGCTCAGTCTGGCCATAGGCATCCTGAAAGTTGTAGCTTCCCTGCTGTGTGGTAGCATCGCATTTGCACTGGTTTTTCAGGAAGAGCCTAAAACCAGAAAAGGACTGTGACCATGGAGTGGGCGGGTGGGCTGGTGGGTGAGAGACCCCACGGTCTAATCAGTGTGAGTTGCACCCTGAGAATCTCCTTTCCATATACTCACCCGCCCTACTCGGGAGGAGATTCTGGAATCCCAGCAGCGGCCCCTCCCAGAGATACAGGGGTCGGGTGGAGGAAGGGGAAGAAGGCTCGCTCTCTAGAATTATTCCCAGCACCAAATGGCTTTGAACTTGAGTCATGTGAATGCCTGTGGCATCTGGGCCCCACCAGAAGAGGCCAGCGGGACAGAAAGGCAGCATCTTTCTTCCAGGTTTAGCCAAACAGACCCTTTGTAGTTTTAAGGGACTTTGCTCGGTGCTGTAGAGAGCACACAGCACCCTGCAGACCAGTCTTTCTCCAGGTCCCGCAGTTTGGATCACTTGAACAACAAGTACAGGTTCAGGAAGGTGGGGAGCTGGCAATAAATTGGGCACAGTAAACCGTCGGAGGAGCAAGGGAGACATGGGACCAATGTGGAACAAATTGACTCTCACCAGATTCCTTCGTAGGTAAAGAGGTTCTTGAGATGTTCCTCAGGTAGAAGCTTCGGCATCTGGTTGGCCAGAGCAGAAGGAGGGAGCTCTGGCGTAGGGCTACTGAACTCCACATTTCTGAATAGAAAAACAACAGTGCCGGGGCGCCTGGGTGGCTCAGTGGGTTAAGCCACTGCCTTCGGTTCAGGTCATGATCCCGGGGTCCTGGGATCGAGCCCCACATCAGGCTCTCTGCTCGGCGGGGAGCCTGCTTCCCTCTCTCTCTCCACTGCCTCTCTGCCTACTTGTGATCTCTGTCTGTCAAAAAATAAATAAAATAAATAAAATATTAAAAGAAAAGCAACAGTGCCAAGTCCTAAGAGGAACACTGAGATCTTGAGAAGCCACAGAAACTCAGACCTGTTGGAAGACAAAAGAATAAATTCCGTTAACATCTTTTTCTTTCTTGATCACCTAATAAATGACTCGACTGTGTAATGTTCGTGGGAATAATAACTTGAGGAAAAACGTAAGTGAAATACCTTACACTGCTTACCAAGAGTGATTTCTCATTTTAAAAAGAGAGTAAAGAATCAAGCCGCAACAAAGAGACTCGGAAAAATCACAAAGCAAAGAATGGGCAAAAACATCCCAAGGGGGACAAAAAAGGAAGTAAAGTTTGCAATATTTATGTCAGCATAGTTGAATTCAAGGCCAAAAAAAAAAAAAAAGTATTAAATAGAACAAAAAAGATCACTTACAATGACCAAATACATGACCCACAAAACAGATGTAGTGGTCATGAACTTTATCCACTAAACAATAGCATTAAAGTACAGATAACGGGGCACCTGGGGCGCTGAGTCAGTTAAGCATCTGACTCTTGATCATAGCTCAGGTCTTGATCTCAGTGAGTTCAAGCCCCGTGTTGGGCTCCACGCTGGATGCGGAGCCTACACTAAAAAAAAAAAAAAACAAAAAAACAAAACAAAAACACACACACAGAAAGCAAAAAAAAAAAAAAAAAAGGCCGAAGGATTACAAATACAAAGATAGTCTTAGACTCCAACATTCTCACATTTAACACCTAACACTCTCGCAGCTCAGTGCTTCACAAATCAAGTCTCCAAAATATATAAAACAGTACAGCAACTAAATGATATAATTCATATTCTGTTAAAGAGCTCTTACAACACTTAGAAAAATTGGCCACGCAAAAACTGTAATCAAGTAGAAATAGTTCAGATCATGTACTCTGACAGCACAATCAAAAATGTAACCTCATGAAAAGCCTGCTTCCCCAACAGCATGGAGATTTTAGAAAGGCTTTCCAAAGCAACCCTTGAATCACGGACCTCGGAATGAGAATATAAAGATAATAAAGACATTACCTTCCAGAACTATGGAACACACTCAAACTGTCCTAAGAGGAAAAATTGAAGTTTTATTTTTTTTAATTTTTTAAAATTTATTTATTTGTCAGAGAGAGAGGGAGAGAGAGAGAGAGAGCGAGCACAGGCAGACAGAGTGGCAGAGGGAGAAGCAGGCTCCCTGCCAAGCAAGGAGCCTAATGTGGGACTCGATCCCAGGACGCTGGGATCATGACCTGAGCCCAAGGCAGCCGCTTAACCAACTGAGCCACCCAGGTGTCCCAAAATTGAAGTTTTAAATGCCAATTTCTAACTATGAGACACAAAATTAATAAATTAAGCAATCAAATAAGAAGCTTGAAAAAAAGGAGCCCCTGGGTGGCTCAGTGGGTTAAGCCTCTGCCTTTGGCTCAGGTCATGATCCCAGGATCCTGGGATGGAGCCCCGCATCGGGCTCTCTGCTTGGCGGGGAGCCTGCTTTCCCCTCCCCTCTCTCTGCCTACTTGAGATCTCTGTCTTTCAAATAAATAAAAAAAAATCTTAAAAAAAAAAAGAATCTTGAAAAAAAGGACAAAGAAACAAAGCTAAGAAAAGCAGAAAGAGAATAGAAATGAAAATCAAAAATATAAAGAACGATAGTAAATTCTAAAAATAAATTAAAAAAAGAAGAGAAACAAAAAAAATAAATAAATAAAAGAAAAAAAAAAGAAAAAAAAAAAAGAAAAGCAGAAAGAGGAACTTAAGAACAATGCAAGGAGAAAGTCGTGAATTAGAGAAACCTAAAATGGAGTAATTGCTAACTCTAAGTGCTGAGGAGACAGCTTTTGTGGTATCTGCCCATTTTATAACCTCTCTTCTGTAAGACTTTTCTCCTGACCCACACCGGGGACACCTAAGATCCTAGCTCATTATACGATACTCCCCAGACATGGTGGGTTGGACCAAGGGTGAACACCTGGTCTGAGCTGGGCCAGTCAACCACAATTTCTTCCCCAGGAATTAGAAATGAGATCAGATTATTCTGGTCCCCTGAACCAAGAAGAGAAGGAATAGAAAGCGAGAGACACAAAGCGAAACCTGAATCTTGAACATCCCAATGAAAGGTACGACTTTCCAGAAAAATACAAATGACCTCAACAGACCTGTGATAAAGTCTTTGAGAAAATTATCAAAGGCCTATCTACTCTCCCTTTCAACGAAGTCTCAGATCCATGTTTCACCAGTAAACAATTCCAGCCTGGTTTATAAATAAAAGCTTTACAGTAATACAGGCATGAGTACTCATGAATAGCGATATACGTATGCTAAATACATATTAGCAACTAGAATACAATGGCAGGTTACATGAATGATTCATCATGAACAAATGGGAGTTCTTTCTAGGAGTTCAAAGATGATTCAATATTATGCAATTTATTAATAAATTTCACCAGGTGAAAATTTGGAATATGGTTATATTGACAGATGATTTTTTTTTTAAAGCCAACCATAAGTGACTCTTTTTTTTTTTAATTTATTTATTTGTCAGAGAGAGAGGGAGAGAGAGCGAGCGAGCACAGGTAGACAGAGTGGCAGGCAGAGGCAGAGGGAGAAGCAGGCTCCCTGCTGAGCAAGGAGCCCGATGTGGGACTCGATCCCAGGACGCTGGGAACATGACCTGAGCCGAAGGCAGCCGCTTAACCGACTGAGCCACCCAGGCGTCCCATTGACAGATGATCTTAAAATCATTTAATATGGGGCGCCTGGCTGGCTCAGTGGGTTAAGCCTCTGTCTTCAGCTCAGGTCATGATCTCAGGGTCCTGGGATCGAGCCTTGCATCGGGCTCTCTGCTCAGCGGGGAGCCTTCTTCCCCCTCCCTCTGTGCCTGCTTGTGATCTCTCTCTCTGTCAAATAAATTTTAAAAAATCTAAAAAAAAAAGCATTTAATAAAATCCAATACCCATTCTTCATTTGTTAAACATTTAAGAAAGGACCCAGAAGAAATGACACCTCACTAATAATCACCAGCACATCTAACACCTAACACCTGTATCTTGGTCTCTAAACATTCGTCCTCTCTAAAGGAAACCAGAGCACCTGGGAGAACTGGCCCAATTCTGGGTTTGGGGTAAGGGAAATGTAAAGTGAGTCAAGGACATCCCGTAGTACCAGAAAGGACAGGAGCTAAGAAGACCACAATCATCTTCAAAGAAATATGAGCCAGTTTATGGGGCACCTGGGTGGCTCAGTGGGTTAAGCCTCTGCCTTTGGCTCAGGTCATGATCTCAGGGTCCTGGGATCGAGCCCCGAATCGGGCTCTCTGCTCGGCAGGGAGCCTGCTTCCTCCTCTCTCTCTCTCTCTGCCTGCCTGCTTCTCTGCCTATTTGTGATCTCTGTCAAATAAGTAAATAAAATCTTAAAAAAATAAAATAAAATCTGGGGTGCCTGGGTGGCTCAGTCAGTTAAGCAACCAACTCTTGGTTTAGGTTCAGGTCATACTGTCAGGGTGGTGAGACTGAGCCTGGGTCGGACTCTGCGATCAGCTTGGAGTCTGTTTGGGATTCGCTCTCCCTCTCCCTCTGCCCCTCCCGCTTGTTCTCTTTCTCTTTCTCTGAAATAAATAAATCAATCTTAAAAAAAAACACAAAATGAAATCTATGGGTCTATTGATACCTCAAGGGAAAAAAATGCAAGAGGTGTACTTTTTTTTTTTTTAAGATTTTATTTATTTATTTGACAGAGAGATCACAAGTAGGCAGAGAGGCAGGCAGAGAGAGAGGGGGAAGCAGGCTCCTTGCTGAGCAGAGAGCCCGATGTGGGGCTCGATCCCAGGACCCTGGGATCATGACCCGAGCTGAAGGCAGAGGCTCTAACCCACTGAGCCACCCAGGCGCCTCGAGGTATACTTTATAAAAGATTTTTATTTATTTATTTGGGAGCGAGAGCACGTGGGAGAGAGGCAGAGGGAGAGAATCTCAAGCAGACTCCCCACTGAGCACAGAGCCTGACGCAGAGCTCCACCTCATGACCCGGACATCATAACCTGAGCGGAAATCAAGAGTCTGGCACTTAACTGACTGAGCCACCCAGGCACCCCAAGAGTGCACTTTTTTTTTTTTTTTTTTAAGGAGAAAAGGCTCTTCTTTGGTCCTTTCCTTTTTTTTTTAAAGATTTTATTTATTTATTTGACAGACAGAGATTACAAGTAGGCAAGAGGCAGGCAGAGAGAGAGGAGGAAGCAAGCTCTCTGAGGAGCAGAGAGCCGGATGTGGGGCTCGATCCCAGGACCCTGGGATCATGACCCGAGCCGAAAGCAGAGGCTTTAACCACTGAGCCACCCAGGCGCCCCAAGAGTGCACTTTTAATTAACTTTTTAATTAGAGAAAAATTCCAAGCAGACACAGAACATCAAGAGAATAGTCAAGCAAAGTTCCAGGTACCCATCACCCATCTTCTGCTCATGGGCAAAATGGAGCTGTCTATTTCTTCCTATTCCCCTTACTTCCCAATCCATTTTTTTAAAAGATTTATTTATTTATTTATTTATTTATTTATTTATTTATTTGACAGGCAGAGATCACAAGTAGGCAGAGAGGCAGTCAGAGAAAGAGAGGAGGAAGCAGGCTCCCTGATGAGCAGAGAGCCCGACACAGGGCTCGATCCCAGTACCCTGGGATCATGACCTGAGCCGAAGGCAGAGGCTTTAATCCACTGAGCCACCCAGGCACCCCCCAAACCATTTTGAAGCAAATCTTGACACCATATGATTGCATCGGTGAGTATTCTTGTAGATATCTCTGAAGGGTAATGGGGTAGCTATGCACATCGTACATGACTGAGCCAAAACCACATTTCCAGAACTCCTTTCCCTGTGTGATGCCAGGTGAGGGACAGCCTCGAGAGAAATTTGCATACAATTTGGAAGGCAGAAGTGAAACTGTGCTCTGAAGGGCATCTTGTCCTGTCCTTCCTTAGAGGCAGTGAGGGATAGCGGAGGCACTGGCAAGTTCCATCCACTTGGTCTGCTTTCCCCCACCCCTCATCCAGCCCTCCTTCCCAGTGACAGGACCTGCTGACCAACGACCCCCAGTTCACTACCAGAACTTCCTCTGTGAGCTCACAGTAGCAGCAGCCACAAAGAACAAACGATCTTCCATAACCATCTCCACCAACTCTTTCTGTGGTTGTCCTCCAGAAGATGGATGCTTCCAACGTACTTTGCCAAAGCTGGTTCATGACTTCTCTGGTCCTTTTTTGAGCCTCTACTTCCCCAGCTTGTCCCACAAGCATAACAATTCCTGTAATGAATTTTTTAATGAAATTTTTTAAAGATTTTATTTATTTGAAAGAGAGAGAGAGCCACACAAAGGAAGAAGCAGTCTCCCCGCTGAGCAAGGAGCCAGATGTGGGGACTCGAACCCAGGACACTGGGATCTTGACTCTATAATTAATTTCTTATTCTGTAATATGCATAGTAGTTGTTTCCTTGACTGAGGCTTGACTGATACAAAGTTTCTTACACACACTGCCCTGCCACACACCCACACAATACTGTATCACAGCTAAACAATTAACAATCATTCTTTATTACTATCAAGTGTCCACAGGATTTAAATCTCCCCATCGTCTCTCTCTCTTTTTTTTTAAGGATTGAATCAGGATCCAAAGAAGGTCTATACATCAACTGATAGGTCTCCTAAGTTCCTTTTTATTTTTTTTCTTAAGATTTTATTTTATTTATTTGACAAAGAAAGAGAGATCACAAGTAGACAGAGAGGCAGGTGGGGTGGGGGGAAGCAGGCTCCCCGCCGAGCAGAGAGCCCTATGAGGGGCTCGATCCCGGGACCCTGAGATCACAACCGACCCGAGCCGAAGGCAGAGACCTAACCTACTGAGCCACCCAGGCACCCTGCCACGTTACAATTTTATTTTTATTTTATTTTAAAAGGTTTTATTTATTTTATTGAGAGAGAGAGAGAGCACGAGTGGGGGGAAAGGGAGAAAGAGAATCCCAAGCAGACGCCACGCTAAGGGCAGAGTCTGAAGCGGGGCTCCATCTCGCCAGCCTGAGATCACAACCTGAGCCGAAATCAAGAGTCAGACACTCCCCCAACTGAGCCACCCAGATGCCCCCACTTTACAATTTTAAAAATTACTGAGGACCCCAAAGGGTCTTTGTTTTGTGGATTTCACCTATCAATGCTTACCACCTTGGACATTAAATTGGAGGAATTTTTAAAGTATTTATTCATTTAACAGTAGAATACTAAACCCCACACACATTAACACAAGTGACATATTTTTGCGAAAAATAACTACTTGTTTCAAAACAAAAAGTAGTGATAAGAACAGCATCACTTTAACATGTTTGCATATCTCTTTAACATCTAATTTAATAGAAGGCGAAGAAATTCTCATATTTGTTCCCACATTCAATGTTACACATTGTTGGTTGCAATATATGAAGGAAATATGGCCTCACACAGATATGTCGTTGGAAAAGGGAGAAATATTTTACTTTTTCAGATAATTGTAGCTATTCATCTAGATGCCACACAAAAAAATCAAGACCAAAAATCCAGATGTTTCTTACAAGGTTTATAGTCATTAAAAGGAATGCAAAACTATACCAACCATATCATTTTGTGCTCTGTTATGTTAAAATCCACCCGTCTACCCTGCACTTTGATCTCTTACCTGTGTATGACTTTACAGCATCATTCATTGATCATATGGAAAATATTGGTGCCCTGAGTTATGCTGGTCTTCCAAATGCTAATGCGTCTCATTAGGCAATGTCCAAAGTCCACATTCATTGATAACCACCACCACCCTCATCAGAGACGTCTCTACAAACTGAGAAGCTGTCAAGCTCGTTGTAGGGGACAGAAGTTGTACAAAGCTCTAATTTTTTTTAAATTTTTTAAATTTCTTTTCAGCGTAACAGAATTCATAGTTTTACACCACACCCAGTGCTCCATGCAATGCGTACCCTCCACAATACCCACCACCAGGCTCCCCCAACCTCCCACCCCCCAGCTCTAATTTTTTGAAAGCTTGAATTTTATTATTGGCAACAAATACTACCAGTTGTTTTTCTGAGGGAGGTAACAGGATCACTTCCACTTTTTGAGATGACATCTACCAAACACCAAGGTTGATTAGTCGTACTTTTAAGTTAAAAATCTCTCCATTAAAAACAAACAAAAAAAAACAGCTAGTTCATCTCGCAGCTCAAATTCCACAAATGTTTTCTCTTGAGACAACAACCACCGAACTTCGGTACTTGGTATTTGTTTTATGGGTACGTTTCATCAAAAAGATATATTTAGCAGTGCCTGGATGGCTCAGTCGGTAGAGCATATGACTCCTGATCTTTGGGTCATGAATTCAAGCCCCACGTTGAGTGTAGACATTACTTAAAAATAAAATCTTGAGGTGCATGGGTGGCTCAGTGAGTTAAGCCTCTGCCTTCGGCTCAGGTCATGATCTCAGGGTCCTGGGATCGAGCCCCGCATCGGGCTCTCTGCTCAGCGGGGAGCCTGCTTCCTCCTCCCTCTCTGCCTGCCTCTCTGCCTACTTGTGATCTCTGTCTGTCAAATAAATAAATAAAATCTTTAAAAAAAATAAAAAATAGTTCCTAAATTAAAAGATATATTCTACATGTTCTGCACAAGACAAAGGCAAACTTTTATTAAAAATATGTATAGCCCTCTCATTGTTTTTCAGGCTTTCCCAGCTAAATTGCATTTCACATGCAAACATTAATGAACTGTATGGCTTTTGTCTGAAGACTTTATGGGATCGTGACCTGAGCCAAAGGGAGAGGCTTTAACCCACTGAGCTACCAAGGCACCCCAATTTAGTAACTATTTTTTAAAAGGTGGTGATGCTTTGTTACTGAAACTAAAATGAATTTTAATCATAAAATTTCTAATCTCATAATTTCATGAGTTGTTTACCACTTTTATTTTTGTTTGAAGTGCAATTTTTTTCCTTTTCTTCCCAACCTCTCCTTTAAAAAAAAAAAGCGGGAAGTGAATTTCTAGCAAGAAACTTAGCAGAAGTCTAATATATGATAGGTTTGCCCCATTCTTTGAAACTAGAGCAAACCACCATGTGAGACCTTTCGTAAGGCAAAACGGTGCAAAGAAGTAATCACCATGAATTTATATAGAAAATTTTTTAGTGCTGCCAGACCTCCAAACTGACCACGCTTAGGCTTTTCTGATACCTTAGGAACCTCTTGCTAAAGGATGCACAAAATAAAATTGAGATAAGGCAGTTGGTCGCAGACACCGTGCAAAGGTCTGGTGCGGTGCGTTTGATGTTAAGATGTTGGGTGTAGTTCCCGGGAAAGGTGCTTGGTGGCGCCACTGAGACGGCTCAGGGCTCACGCCGCCCCTATACAGAGGGCTTGCAAAACAGACCAGGAGCGCTATTTTTGCTTTTCACCTTTTTTCGCTTTTCATCTTTTCCCACAAAAGCAAAAATCCTCTTTGGATTTCTTTTGGCTAACAAAAGCAAGTACAATGTAGGTCTTTCATATAAGTGAAGTGGCGTCACGTGAACGTACAAAAAGCAGGAGACACTTGCTGACGACTTTTGAGCTGTGTCACCTCGTTTTTGGATACTTGAGAATTTGTTTTATTATGAGAGTTTTTGTTTTATTACTTGATAATCCGTTTATTAAAAAAATCATATACGTTGATACTAGTTCAATTATATATTTCTGTTGTCTGGGAATGTATGTTAACAGTTCTCTGGGAGAAAGAATTTGCCAAATGTTCACCGGCTTGCAAAACCCCAGTGTGAGAATTCAAATATCTAAATAAATATTGAAATGCGTTTTTTTTTTAAAGCAAATTACTGAATAGACATAGTATAAAGCCTTTAAAAAACTAGGACCTGGGACGCCTGGGTGGCTCAGTTGGTTGGACGACTGCCTTCAGCTCGGGTCATGATCCCGGAGACCGGGGATCAAGTCCCGCATCGGGCTCCCAGCTCCACGGGGAGTCTGCTTCTCTCTCTGACCTTCTCCTCGCTCATGCTCTCTCACTGCCTCTCTCTCAAATAAATAAATAAAATCTTAAAAAAAAAAAAAAACTAGGACCTTATTGGATTGGATACAAGACTACATGTCTATTTAAAGTGTGTTGTGGTCACAGAAGAAATATCTGAAATGAGGGGCACCTGGGTGGCTCAGTCGGTTGGGCGTCTGCCTTTGGCTCAGGTCATGGTCCTGGGGGTTCTGGGATCAAGCCCCATATAGGGCTACCTGCTCGGTGGAGAGCCTGCTTCTCCCTCTCCCACTCCCCCTGCTTGTGTTCCATCTCTCACTGTCTCTCTGTTAAATAAATAAATAAAATCTTAAAAAAATATATCTGAAATGACACACACCAAGTTGTTAATTATAGTCAGTGCTAGGAAGCAGGTTACAGTGAGGAATTTTTCAATCGTGTTCTTCTATCAATATATTCCTATACTCTCTCTTACTTTTTGCAGTGATCAAGAATTACTTTTGGGACATGTGAGTGGCTCAGTTGGTTAAGCCGCTGCCTTCCGCTCAGGTCATGATCCCAGAGTCCTGGGATCGAGTCCCACATTGGGCTTTTTGCTTGGTGGGGAGCCTGCTTCTCTCTCTGCCTCTGCCTGCTTGTGCGCTTTCTCTCTCTCTCTCTCTGACAAATAAATAAAATCTTTTTAAAAAATTACTTTTGTCATGGAACAAATCAAGAATGAAGAAAAGTACCAGGATATTAGGGAAATATGAATAAATGGAGATAAATTCTTTATACTTTTTTTGTGTGCATATGAGTAAAGTGGTGGAAGTTTATTAAGTGAATATACAGAAAAAGCTCTCAAGAGTGAGACGGGTCCCAACAGAGTTGCCTAAATTCCTTATTCTTAACTACAATAACTCCATACTTCAGAGACGTAACTTCACTCTCTATTAATCTATAAATTCAACGTAACAACCACATTAGTGAATCTGCAACAAGATTTGTTGTTGTGGGGCACCTGGGTGGCTCAGTGGGTTAAAGCCTCTGCCTTCGGCTCAGGTCATGATCCCAGAGTCCTGGGATCGAGCCTCGCATCGGGCTCTCTGCTCAGCGGGGAGCCTGCTTCCTCCTCTCTCTCTGCCTGCCTCTCTGCCTACTTGTGATCTCTGTCAAATAAATAAATAAAATCTTAAAAAAAAAAAGATTTGTCATTGTTGTTGTTAAAATGACTCTAATGGGAATACGAGAATACCAAGGAAAATGTTACAAATAAGAGGTATGGGGACGCCTGGGTGGCTCAGTTGGTTGAGCAGCTGCCTTCGGCTCGGGTCATGATCCCGGTGTCCTGGGATCGAGTCCCACATTGGGCTCCTTGCTCGGCGGGGAGCCTGCTTCTCCCTCTGCCTCTGCCTGCCACTCTGTCTGCCTGTGCTCGCGCTCTCTCTCTCTCTCTCTGACAAATAAATAAATTTAAAAAAATAATAACAAATAAGAGGTATGGCTGCTGTACTCTTACTGAAGAATAAAATTATTAGAAAGCTACAGTTATTAAAAGCATGATACTGATTCCAGAATAAACAAATAGGTAAAGGGAATAAACCAAAGCCCAGAAATAGGAGTATGTATAAAAATTTTATATGGAATTTTCACTACTATGTAACATTTGCATTTTCTAAAATGGCCTTCAGACAAGGATGGACACAATTCAAATAGTCAAGTTGTAGAAACCCATGCAGAAAATAAGAGTTCGCTTCCTCTTACTCACGTTGGACCACGTGATCGGACATTTCTCAGCTTTTGATTTACAAAACCTGGTTCCACCTAGCGACTATTTGGGATGCAGTCATGAAGAGGAATTGTTTGGTAGGAGATTACCAGTAAAATATGAAGCAGCTGCATTTTTATCAATTTTTTTGATAATTGATAAAATTTTTTTGATATTTGATTTTTTAAATAATTGATAAAAATTTTTTGTCAAATTTTATTTTAGAAGTACAAGTGTTCTACAATGTTCAGTCTGCGCTGTTTGTGTCTTACTGTGGGGACTGGTTAAAATTATTATCACATGAGTTTGCTATCCTGGTTGGACCCTATTTGAAAAACATTCAAGAAAAGGCCAACATGCAATTTCTGAAGTCAGTGAGAAATAAGGACAGGAGCCAGTCATCCGTATCAGCTGGTGTCAGCCTATCCCTTTAAGGTCAAGGTGAAGCCACTTAACCCTGACAAGCAGTTCTCATATTCCAGGTAGAGAACTTTCGGACTAGGGAGAAACTGTAGGAGCAGCCTGAGTCCCGGGTCAGAAGATGGGGATACTCATTTCCCTGAGGGGCTCTTGTGCCCTACCAGGTTTGGTCCAGATGCCTGAGTCTCAGCAGACAATGGAAGCCAATTAGGCAGGATTTTCCTGTTGCCTATGAAAGCAATCTCATAATTTCTGTTTGTTGTGAACCGTGACACTTTATAGCCTAGAAACACCTACAAGGGGAAAGACCAAAATGCTTAAGTCTGCATCCAACTTTTTAAAATACATACACAGTGTTGGGGTGCCTGGGTGGCTCAGTCGCTTAAGCGTCTGCCTTCAGCTCAAGTCATGATCCCAGGGGTCCTGGGATCGAGTCCTGTGTTGGGCTCCCTGCTCAGCAGGGAGCCTGCTTCTCCCTCTGCCTGCCACTCCCCCTGCTTGTGCTCGCTCTCTGACAAATAAATAAAATCTTTAAAAAATATTTAAAATACCTATACAGTGAAAAACACACCTGAAATAAAAACAGGAATATTGGACTATTGAAATGGTTCCTAACAAATATGGGAGCAAAAGTTTAATCTTAATTCACTTACATAAAAGATCAAGATACCAATGAATAAGTGGGCACAGAATGTGAAAAAAATGACTAACCCAAGGATAGATATATTTACGGTCAAACACATAGGAAAATATTTGTTCTCACTTGAAAGTTAAAAGTACTGAAATTAAAAGTAACTTTGAAATAGCCTTTTTATATGTATTAAATTAGCAACCAAAAAGTTCTGGTGAGATTTTAGGTAAAAGTGGTATATACACACTGCTTCTGCATACTGTAATTAGGAATTTGGGGTTGCCAGTATCAGAAACCCATTCAAATTATATACATAATAACTATGAATTATTATACACAACTGACCCTAGAACAACATGGGTTTAAACTGTGTGGGTGCACTTATTTGCAGATTTCCTTCAGTAAGTATATTGGAAATATTCGGGAGATTTGCCACAATATGAAAAACTCACAGACAAACCATGTAGCCTAGAAATACCAAAAAAGAAAAAAGAAAAAGTTAGGTATTCTCTAAGAATACATTATATAACACATATACATATAACTGTATATGGCATTGGGAAGGCGTCCAGTCAACAGTAGACTACTAGTAGTTAAGTTTTGGGGGAGTCGAAAGTTCTATGTGGATTTTTCCCTGTGCAGGAGTTGGGGTTGGGGGGGCAGTGCCCCTAACCCCCATTTTGTTCCAGGATCAACTGTAATTCTATAATAATAACTATTAATTGTTTTGCCATATTAGAAGTACAAGTAATGTCATCTTTATTTTCTTGGACTCAATTAAAATTAGCTATACCCCACCTTTGCTATAAGACTCCAAAATCAGTCTCATGGAGCTTTTACCTAGAACCTTTTTTTTTTTAAGATTTTATTTATTTATTTGACAGAGATCACAAGTAGGCAGAGGCAGGCAGAGAGAAAAGAGAAGCAGGCTCCCCACTGAGCAGAAAGCCCGTGCGGGGCTCTGGGATCATGACCTGAGCCGAAGGCAGAGGCTCAACCCATTGCGCCACCCAGGTGCCCCTCATCCTGGAGCCTTAGGGGCAAGAAGGACTTCTGCTTCCAGCAAGAGAGGACAGAGCAATTTGGACCAACTTTCCTACTGTTGATAACTGGAAAAGTTGAACCAAAACCCAAACCAAAAACACATCTGCCTGAAGCACTCGGATGGCTACCAAGGTATTGAATTACAGGGGCAGGACTGGATGGGTAACAGAGGCTAAAGAATGAGGTTCCTTTTCCCTCTGGTTGTGATTCCTAAGGGAGCAGCTGAGGGGCTGGGCATGCTGTTCTTAGCCTTTCAGAATCAGAGGACTAGATATTAGAGTCCAAGATCCACTATGGGTAGAGGTGAGGATGGCGGTTCCAAGTGAAGCCCGTCACTTTGTGCGGGAACTTCAAGGGACTCCTCCAGGGAAAGCGGAATCAGGCGTGGCTGGCTGGGAGCCCATTGTCTCTCGGAAGCTGAACTGGGGCCATCACACATTGCCCGTGCTCCCAGTGCCTAGCAGAACCAAACACGAATCCTGGCGGCAGCCTACATCTCAGATGATTTCTCCAACATATTTTGTAAAGACGTTATTTAGCACATACGGAGATAACATTTTCTAATGAGGCAAGTAAGGCAAAATCAAATCACAAGGTCTCTTCAGAGACTGGGGTTCTCAGACACACTGTAAAATAAATAGATTTACGACACTAAAGAATTACAAGTTAGTGATTTGGGAATTTCAACACAGAATTGAAGAATATAAAAAAGAACCAGATGGAACTTTTAGAAACAAAAAAATAACAAGTATTGACAGCTCGATGGTTACACTAAACAATTAGGCAAGACTGAAGATAGAGCAGGAGACAACCACCAACACGAGAGGCAGAACAGAGGACTTTAAATACTGGAAAGGGGCGCCTGGCTGGCTCAGTCGGTAGAGTATAAGACTCTTGATCTCAGAGTCGTAGGTTCAAGCCCCACGATGGATGTAGAGATTACTTAAAAAAATAAAATCTTGGGGGCAGTGGGTTAAAAGAGGTCCTGGGTCCTGGGATCGAGCCCCGCAACGGGGTCTGCTCGGCGGGGAGCCTGCTTCCCCTCCTCTCTCAGCCTGCCTCTCTGACTACTTGTGATCTCTGTCTGTTGAATAAATAAATAAAATTTTTAAAAAAAAGTTCACACAGAGGAACAATAGGAGGTTGAGAATCTTGGCTTGTCAAACCACACAACAACTAGAGACATAATTAGACATATATGTCTAGATAAATAGACACAGACAGACACACAGACATATAAAGAGATATAGACAACCATATGTCCCCTGTGTCATTACTTAACACTGAAAAACCAGAGGGGCACCTGAGTGGCTTAGTGGGTTAAGCCTCTGCTTTTGGTTCAGGCCATGATCTCAGGGTCCTGGTATCGAGCCCCACATCGGGCTCTCTGCTTAGCAGGGAGTCTGCTTCCCTTCCTCTCTCTCTACCTGTCTCTCTGCCTACTTGTGATCTCTCTCTGTCAAATAAATAAATAAAATCTTGAAAAAAAAAAAAAGGAAAACCACAGCCCATCTCATTCATAAAAATAGATGCAAAAGTCCTGTGGCCGCCAGTCTCCGCTATGGCTCCCAATCATCTCTGCCTCTTCTTTAAGTGGCCACAACTTAGTGTAGCCCCTTCCCACACCAGCCAGGGTGACCGATAAGCAAACAGCATATGTCACCTCTGAGGTACGTAATAAAAGACACCGCAGCTTTCATCTTGATGACACACCCCCTCCCAAGTCATCATCTCTGGGGAAGCAGACCTGCCCTGTTGTGAGTTGCCCACAGAGTGCCACGTAGAGGCAAACCAAAGTCTCCAGCCAGTAACAGCTAGCAAGCACATCAACCAGTCCCAGTCAGGCCTTCAAATAATTAATTTTTCATTAAAATGCACAATGCTAACATCTGGTAGGTTGAGGATTATTTTTAATGTCTTAACAAATAATTTTTTTTTTTAACTTTCTCAGCTTTGGGGGCACCTGGGTGGCTCAGTCGGTTAAGCATCTGCCTTCAGCTCAGGTCATGATCCCAGGGTCCTGGGATCCAGCCCTGCATCAGGCTCCCTGCTCAGCAGAGAGCCTGCTTCTCCCTCTCCCGCTCCCCCTGCTTGCGTTCTCTCTCTCTCTATCTAATAAATAAATAACATCTTTCAAAAAATAAAAATAAACTTTCTCAGCTTTAATATCTCATGTCATAATGGGAATAAATACAACTCATATCCACGAAAGCTCCTGGGGTACCTGGGTGGCTCAGTCTGTTAAGCATCTGGACACCTGACTTTGGCTCAGGTCATTTTCCTCAGGGTTGCGAGTTCGAGTCCCATGTTGGGATTCTCTCTCTTCCTCTCCTTCTGCCCCTCCCCTGCCTCTCCTAAATTTATTTTTTTTTTAATTTTAAGCTCCTGGGTGTCCTCCATCATTTCTACGAGTGTAAAAGTTCCTGAGACAAAAAAGGTTTGAGAACTGCTGTTTTATGTCTACGTCACTTACTGTGACAGTTTAATAATATACATGAGCTTCAAAACAGCACCATTTATTGCTTATCCTTTAGAAAAATCATATTTTTCATGGAATTTGATCTAAACAACTCAGTTACACAGCTGGCTCCCAACACACACCCGGCTCAGCTCCATACGTCCCTTTCAAAGGTAAGCTTGCAACCGGGGTAAATGGAGAAATTGTTCAAGATGGCTTAGGACGCAGCTTGGTTCTAACCCATGTGGTCTTACCTATTCCTCCATTTAAGCAGCAGATGTGAAACACACATGAACAGCACACTTTTTTTTTAAGCCCCTAGGGGGTGGACCCGGAGGTACCACAATACCAGGTCCATGCGCAGAATGGATGAAGCAAATCCCTCCTCTATCTCCCTGTCATCTATTTCATTGTATTTTTTAAAAAAATTTTATTTACTTATTTGACAGAGAGAGATGCAGTGAGAGAGGGAACACAAGCTGGGGGAGTGGGAGAGGGAAAAGCAGGCTTCCCGCTGAGCGGGGAGCTCAATACGGGACTCGGGACTCGGGACTCAATCCCAGGACCTTGGAATCATGACCTGAGCCAAAGACAGACGCTTAACCACAGAACCACCCAGCAGGAACCCCTTCCTGTCATCTAATTTAAAGATGAATAAACCAAACTTCAGTCACCTCAATTCTGTCATTATGTGTGTGTGCCCACTGATTTTTCATTAGTGTTTAAGATTTAAAGCAGCCAAATGGCACAAACTGCCAAGTGTAATATTTTGTTTGGTAAGCACCAATTTTAATTCATACCTAAAATAGTTTATCCAATTTTGGTATCTTTAGGAATTACAGTTTACTTCAATTGTCTTTAAAAGAAGAAGCAAGAGAACATTATTGATTATTACATGATTATTACTGAAAATAATTCTGTTCTGTAGAGGAAGGGAGTGTTAAAAATAAGTAGCTAAGAGGAGCAGGTGGGTGGCTCAGTCCATTATTCATCTGACTCTTAAGCATCGGACTCTTGATCTCAGGGTCATGAGTTCAAGCCCCATGTTGGGCTCCATGCTGAGGGTGAAGCCTACTTTAAAAAAAAAAAAAAAAAAAAAAAAACAGCTGGGAATGAAATATGCTGGAGTTAACCACTTCTCCAAGAGGTGAGGACAGCTGTGTTCCTAGTACCCAGCACAATGCCTAGCAAATAGCAGATTATCAAACATTTGTTGAGTGAAATATTACAAATAAAATGTCCCAAGCAATTGAAAAATATCAGCTTTAGCCTCAAAGGGAGCTGAATTCCAATCTGCTCCTTCCAATGCATTCCTTGGGTGACTTCTTTCCTCAATTTCCACAACTGTAGAGTGGACATAATAAGAGAATATTCTCCACAGGGAGAATCTAGAGTCAATCTAGAACAGGGTCTACACCTAATCAAAAAGTGATCCACAGGGGCACCTCGGTGGCTAAGTGGATTAAGCCTCTGACTTCGACTCAGGTTATGGTCTTAGGGTCCTGGGATCGAGTCATTGCATCGAGCCCTGCATTGGGGTCTCTGCTCAGCAGGAAGCCTGCCCCCCGACCCCCACCCCCGCCTTGAAAAAAAAAAAAGTGATCTACAGTGTATGAAATGAGATGAATTCACCAATTTACTGAGTTTAGCACCTGGCACTGTAATGATCGTTTCTGGGATTGGCAGCATGTGTCAAGTGAACAAGCCTGTTCTAGAGGGACAAAAACAGAAATACCCATTTCAAAATCAGACTTTTTTTTTAAATTTTAAACATTTTATTTATTTATTTGAGAGAGAGAGACAGTGAGAGAGATCATGGATGAGGAGAAGGTCAGAGGGAGAAGCAGACTCCTTGTGGAGCCGGGAATCCGATGTGGGACTCGATCCCGGGACTCCAGGATCATGACCCGAGCCGAAGGCAGTCGCCCAACCAACTGAGCCACCCCAGGCACCCCCAGACTTTTTTTTTTTTAAGTAGGCTCCACGCCCAACAGGTCTAAACTCACTCTGAGATCACCACCTGAGCTGAGATTAAGTATGGAGTGCCTAACCCAAATCACACATTTTCTTAATTTAAAAAGAAAGTTAGAAAAAAAGAGAGAGAAAGGAAGGAAGGAAGGAACGAGACAGAAAGAAAGAAAGAAAGAAAAGAAAGAAAGAAAGAAAGAAAGAAAGAAAGAAAGAAAGAAAGAAAGAAAGAAAGAAAGAAAGAAAGAAAAAAAAAACAAAAAAACTAGAGGCGTCTAGCTGGCTCAGTAAGTGGAGCACTGGGACTCTTGCTCTCTGGGTCTTGAGTTTGAACCTCACCTTGGGTGTAGAGAGTACTTTTTAAAAGAATCAAAAAGGAGCGCCTGGCTGGTTTAGTGGTTAAGCCTCTGTCTTCCGCTCAGTTCATGATCTCAGGGTGGGGCTATCTGCTCAGCAGGGAACCTGCTTCCCCCTCTTTCTCTGCCTGCCTCTCTGCCTACTTGTGATCTCTCTCTGTCAAAATAAAATCTTCAAAAAAAAAAAAAAAGTCATAAAAGGCAAACGAAAGTTTAAAAGAAATTATTTGAAAGAAATGTTAGCTCCCCCCATGGCTGCTCAGGCCAGCAGCCTTTTAAGATCAGGGCTATAACCAAAGCAAACAACATCAATTAAAGCTAAGACCTTGCGGCACCTGGGTGGCTCAGTGGGTTAAGCCTCTGCCTTCAGCTCAGGTCATGATCCCAGGGTCCTGGGATCGAGTCCCACATCGGGCTCTCTGCTCAGCAGGGAGCCTGCTTCATCCTGCCTCTCTGCTTGCTTGTGATCTGTTAAATAAATAAAATCTTTTTAAACACACACACACATACCCCAAAAAACAAGACCTCTTGGGCCTTCCAGCTGTCCATGTGTGAAGGAAAAGTCAAACCTGCCAAGGCCTTGCCAGTTTTAAATTCGTTGGCACCCAGCCTGATGCCGGGACTGCTCGGTCACACATTAAGAAACGAGGGGTAGGGGACGCCTGGGTGGCTCAGTTGGTTGGACGACTGCCTTCGGCTCAGGTCATGATCCCGGAGACCCGGGATCGAGTCCCGCATCAGGCTCCCAGCTCCACGGGGAGTCTGCTTCTTCCTCTGACTTTCTCCTCACTCATGCTCTCTCACTGCCTCTCTCTCAAATAAATAAATAAAATCTTTAAAAAAAAATTTTAAAAAAAATTAAAAAAAAAAAAAAAAAAGAACGGGGGGGGGGGGGGGTGGGGGGAAGGAGAAGAGGGGGGAATGAAAGCCGGAACACTCCTGCACGCGGGGCTGCCTCCCTTCCCCTCGCCACATCCTCCTTAGAACCCCGGCTTCGCGTTAATGCTTATAAAGCATTCATCATCGCACGAACACTCTTGCAAGATTCGCAAGATGACTTCCTTGTCAGTGTTTAATAATGGCTCTAATATTGAAAAATACAAAGAAAACAAACTTTGGGGGTAGAAAGGCACAGAATGTATTTTGATCTTTTTTGTAGGCTATAAAAATTAAAGCAGACTTCCACGTCTCCTTGCCCGCCCCCCACCCCCGTAACTATTCCTCTAGTCCTCGGGCTCCTTCGCCCCCGGGTCACGGAACAGACAGACGCCCACTCTGCCTCGAGGCTGCGCGCCCCGGGCGTCTGAAACCCGACTTTCTAAACTCCCCGACTACTCCGGCTGTTTTCTGAGCGACCTCGGCCTCCGGTGCCCGCGGTCCCCTGGTTGGAGCGCCCGAGTCCCAAGCCGCGCCCCGCGGACCGATTCCCGCGCTCGGGACACATGAGCGACACCTTCCCGGGACTAGAGGCAACCTCCACGTCCAGTTTTCCGACTGTAAAATCAGGGTTCCCTGGGATGCGGCGATCGAGAAAGAGCAGGGGCTAGAAACGCCGTCCGGTCCCCTTCCCGCCGCCCTACGTGGGGCGACAGGTCCGGCTCAGTCCGGAGACCGCGGTGTCCCCGCGGCGCGCCCATCGCCCAGGGCCCACCGCCCACTTTTCTCTGCTCCCCAGACACTCACCTGCACCAAGTCATCCCGAAACCGCCGCCCGGCGCTGGCCCGGCCACCCCGCCGGCTGCCCCAGGCAAATTCCTGGGAGCTGGGCAGGTGGAAGAGGCAAGGAGAGTCCCGGTCGGTCCCCGCCCACGTCGCCGCCAACCCCCGCCAACCCCCGGCTCCCGCCGTGCGCCCAGCCAGGTGCCGGTCCGCCAGAGCGTCGGTGTCGTCGTTTGGGGACCCCCCGAACCCCACACGGGCCCACGCCCTGGGGATCTGGAGAAGGTGGGGAGAAGGCCCACAGCCCCCGCTGGTGATACTTGTTAAGGACTTTCTCGGCGCTACACGCTTTACTTGCGTTGTGCTCCTTATTTGTCACAAAGGCCCTAAGAGGAGAGTGAGTACAGTCATTAGCCCCACTTTTAGGACGGGGAAACTGACGCCCAGTGGGGTGATCAGCCAGGAGGTGGAGGGGCTGGGGTGGGAACCGCATCGGGGGGACCGGGCAGCGCCACCCCTCCCTCCCCGGCGAGTGGAGCATTTTTTGTCCCGAGCCGGCCAGTCTCCGCCGCGTCGGGGGCCCAAGTGGACAGAGGGGCCCTCTCTGCAGGGGGCCGCGTGGATGGAGAGCGTACCCTGAACCCCGGAATAGCCAGGGGCTGGAGGAGGCGGGACAGGAGCGCGGTCACCGCGTCGCTCGCTCTTCCCTCCTCCCGGGGCTGCCGGGCCCCGGGTCCTCGTTGCGCATCCGGAGCCCGAGCGCTCCGGCTCCGGGCTGCAGGGCCGGCCCCCACCCCCACCCCCCCACCCCCCGCCTTTCTCTCGCCATCTCCCAGCCTGTATCTGGGACATCTTCTCCTCCTCGGCTGGTAAAGGGACTTCTGTCTCCCTCTCACATAGCGACACAATCCGTGCGGTCCCCTAGTCTAGCCTCCCGACCACCGCAGCCCCTCCCTCTTCCTTCGGTGGAAGCTGGGTGCAGGCGAACCCCGAGTCGCGGGGCCCCGCGGACAGCTCACACAGCCGTCGCCAGGTTTTGCCTCTGCCCCGCCTCCATCCCTCCCCCATCCCCACAGGGACTGTTCTGGCACGAGACGCGGGGGTGGGTAGCTGGAGTAGGTTGAATCCCCCTAACACACCTGTGTGGCCACCAGTGCCCGGTGCATTTCAGATGAAAATATGGCAGGACCCTTTTCACGACCCCGGCGCAGTGCTGGGCTTTGTGGTTCAGCTCCAGTGGGCCTTGTATTGTATTTTCACCATGACCTAGCCCGCATTCCAAAACCTACCTTTTTTTAAGTAAACAAAACAACAGCAGGCAAAGTCTTGCCAAATGACTGGTGTTTCTATTTTGATACAGGATGTACTTCAGTACACCCTGTTGTGTCCCAAAAGGGATTTAAGACAGGTGCATACGGGACGCCTGGGTGGCTCAGTCGGTTAAGCGGCTGCCTTCGGCTCCGGTCATGATCCCAGCGTCCTGGAATCGAGTCCCACATCGGGCTCCTTGATCAGCGGGGAGCCTGCTTCTCCCTCTCTCTCTCTGCCTGCCTGTGCACGCGCTCTCTCTCTCTCTGACAAATAAATACATAAAATCTTTTAAAAAAAATAAAAAGATGTATACAATACAAGGTGGTGCAAATAAAAAAAAAAAAAAAAGGTACTCTAATCAATCAAACCAGGTAAGTCCAGAAAGAGTAGAAAGAGATGCCAAAGGGAGCTACCATCTCAGTACAGGTGAGTCCCAAGTTCAGTGCCCCGCTTCTCTGCAGCCAGCAGAAAAGACAACCTTGCCTGAGGGGAGGACTGAGGCAGCAATAGGGATGACTGCTTTCTAGAAACAGCGGGGAAAGGGATGTTCTGCTTTCCTGGACAAGACCAATCAGTAGAGCATTGTACTTAACCCTGTGCGGGTGGTACAGAGACCTCATTGCTTACAAAAGACTGTCACATACATTATCCTCCTTAATTCAACCCTTGTGATAATGCCATGTGCTGCCTTTCCGATGTGAAACCCATCCCAAGAAAGATTTCATGATGTGTTCAGACTTTTGTGGCCCATGATGGAGCTAGGACCTGCTCCCAGGAGCTGGGTCTATAAAGGGGGGTCCGGGCTAGCTTCGCTGTACCCCCTTGCCTTGCCAGCTTTTTATTTTTTTATATATTTTTTTTAGATTTTATTTATTTACTTGACAGAGATCACAAGTAGGCAGAGAAGCAGGCAGAGAGAGAGAGGAGGAAGCAGGCTCCCTGCTGAGCAGAGAGCCTGATGCAGGACTCGATCCCAGGACCCTGAGATCATGACCTGAGCCGAAGGCAGAGGCTTTAACCCACTGAGCCACCCAGGCGTCCCCAGGAGGACTTTTTAAAAGATTTTATTTACTTATTTATTTGACAGAGAGAGCACAAGTAGGGGGGGGCAGCAGGCAGAGGGAAAGGGAGCAGCAGGTTCCCTGCTGAGCAGAAGCTCGATCCTACTGGTCCTGGGCCTCAATCCCAGGATCTGGGATCATGACCTGAGCCGAAGGCAGACGCTTAACAGACTGAGCCACCCAGGCACCCCTAAACAGGAGGACTTTTCTCAGGACTCAGAAGTGGGGTCTGGGTTCATTCAACCATAATTTCTGCCCGGCAAGTTAGCTAAGTGAGGTCATGTTTGCTGGGTTTCAGCCCGACCAGCCAGGAGCTCTAACACCAAACTCTCTATGGTGGAGGCAGGCTGTGGTCCCTGGCTGGTGTTCGCTGCTGCCCTGAGGGGTAGAGGAGATGGCCCCTGACCACCACTTGGAGCACGGATGGGTGGGTGGGTGGGCTGGTGTGCATCTCACTCCAGATGCTGCCTGGGGTTGATCCGGGGATAGCCTCTCTCTTCGGGTGACCTCAGGCTTCGTCACCATGGCCGGTTACTATTTACCACCAGGACGTGACCTCCACGTCTCCCTGGCTATGGGCCCGGAGTGGGCTACCACTCAAACAAACTGGTAGGTTGTTAAGTAATTAAGTCACCTCTGTGCTTGGTCATTCCAGCCACTCCCAGTGCCCAGGACAAATATCTCTGCCACTGGTATCACTTGGCCAATGGCCAAACTCTTTATCTTTGATAATCAGGCTCTTTTCAGCTTGTCCCTTGGGGGAGAAGCTTGGAGTGGGACCTCACCTGCGTCCACCAGATCCCGGTGTCCTATGCGAGCCTTCTCAAAGGTGTTCTGTGAAAGACTGATTCAGCCAGCTCTGCATCCCGGTCCAATTAAAACAGTGCTCTTGGCCAAGAGGAGGGGTGCTCAGCGAGGAAGGAAGTCAGATGATTTCTGACAGCCTCCCAAAGTGCTGGTGACTAATAGCCCCTTCTTAGCTCCAGGGGAAGGTGGCTGGGTCCAAAGGTGACTGATAGCCCCTTCTTAGCTCCAGGGGAAGGTGGCTGGGTCCTATTCATTTTGGAACTCCCAGAGCTGCACACGGGGCAGGGTGGCTCAGAGTAAGTCCACTGAGTGAATGATTGCCTGGAGCTCTGGGACTATTTTCTTACCTGAAGGCACTCCTCGCCCCCCCCTCCCCAAATCCAGCCCTTGCTCATGCTCAATAAATGGGTGTTGGAAGAAAAAGAAGTTCAGGTGTTCAGGGGACAGAAGCGGTAGGTACGAAACACTCTGATCTTCATTCCCAAACTTCATGTCCCCCGAACATGGGAGACCAGGAGAGATGGAAGAAAAAGCGGACCATTCCAGATGGGTGGGTGGCAGTTCTAAAAAGAGGGAACTCGCAGAACACAGTCCACTGCAGGCAAGAAGCTCTGCGCATCTCCTCCCCAGGCTGGTAAAGTTTATATGGTGGGAGGGTAGGGGGAGGTGGGGGGGTTCCTTAAGCATCTACCTTCGGCTCAGGTCATGATCTCAGGGTCCTGGGATCGAGCCCCTGCATCCCATCGGGCTCCCTGCTCAGCAGGAAGCCTGCTTCTCGCTGTGCCCTTCCCCCTGCTTGTGTTCCCTCTCAAGCTGTCTGTCTGTCAAATAAATAAATAAAATCTTAAAAAAAAAAAAAAAGTTTATACCACAGGGGCCTTTAGCTGGGTTTGGTCACCTGCACCGTGCAGGTGGTCTTCGGAACAGCTCTGGCTGTGGGGGGCAGAGCACAGAGCATACATTCCAGGGCCAGGAGAGGGGAGAAGGAACCCCTAATTGCTCAGGTTCAGCCTGAAGGTCAACCAAAGGTCACATCCTCTTGGTCACCTACCTTCTCCAACACATACTTGTCATGATCCCACAGGAAAAGGAAGTGGTGTCATTTGCTTGAGACTAAGAATTAAGTTCTGAGGGCACGAAGTTAGACCCTCCAAGGGGGAAGGTCCTCAACAGACTGAGCTAGGATCTCAAGGAGCTGTGAAGGGTGTTCCAGGGCTCACATGCCTTTCCCTCTCCCCCAGAGACTCCGCCACACCCCCATGCTTCTGTTGTCTGGCTTTTACTTTCAGCCTCTGGTTAAATGTCACTTCCTCAAAGAGGCCTGTTCCAGACCAGGTCAGGTTCCTCTTTTGGTGTTTCTATAGCACCCAGGACTTTCTCATGCCTGTGTAGTCACGTGTGAGTGCATGCACGCATGTATGTGTGTCTGCTGTCTCGTTCCCACGTTCCCTGAAAAGCAGGTGAGCTTCTGTTTTGCTCACCATTGTGTCCCCTTACACAAGGGCTGGTTTGTAGTTAATACTCAAAAACTGTCTGCTGGGGATGCCTGGGTGGCTCAGTTGGTTAAGCGGCTGCCTTCGGCTCAGGTCATGATCCCAGCGTCCTGGGATCGAGTCCCACTTCGGGCTCCTTGCTCGGCAGGGAGCCTGCTTCTCCCTCTGCCTCTGCCTGCCACTCTGTCTGCCTGTGCTCGTGCTCGCTCTCTCTCTCTCCCTCTCTCACAAATAAATAAATAAAATCTTTAAAAAAAAAAAAAACAAAAAACTGTCTGTTGGAGAAAGGAAGGAAGGGATCTTACCAGATCCTGCGATGCTCAGGACAACAGTAGGCTTTGGGTGTTGGTCTATCTCACTCTCACATGAGGAAAGTGAATCTCAGAGCCCTGCTGGGGGACCCAGAGGGACTGGTGCCTCCTCTGTCGGCCGGGAAGCCCCCCACCTGCCCTGCTGCCTGGTGTCCGGGAGAGACCTGGTGAGAGACAGAAAGAAAGTCAGGAAGGAGCAGAGCCGCCTCTGGAACAGTGAAGCCAGGACAGGATGCTGCCCTATTGGCTTCAGCTTGACCTTGACCTTGACTCATGTGGCCCAGGGCAAAAGGGAACACAGACCTGAGAGGCTGCAGATTGCTTCTCAGATGTCTTCTGAATGGTCTGGATGCCTTCAAGAGGCAGTATGGCATACTGGTTAGAAGACAAACTCTAGAAAAAATAATTTTTCAAAAATTTAAAAAGATGAACTCTAGAGCCTGGCTCTGCTCCTGCCCCCTACCTGTTGTGTGACCTTGGACAAGTTACGGAACATCTCTGTGCCTCAGTACTTTTAGCTGTAAAAATGTAGATGATAATAGCGCCTATCTTGAAAGGTTGCTTTAAGAATCAAGTGAGTCAATGGAGCACCTGGGTGGCTTAGTTGGTTGAGCATCTGACTCTTGATTTTGGCTCAGGTCATGATTGCAGGGTTGTGGGATTGAGCCCCGGGTTGGGCTTGGTGCTCAAGGGGGAGTCTGTTTCTCTCTTCTCTCTCTCCCTCTGCGTCTGTCCACCTCCTCCAACACCTCGACCACCCCTCCCCAGCCCGTTCACCCCCTCTCTCTTTCTCTAAAATAAATGAATAAATCCTTTAAAAAAAAGAATTAAGTGAGTTGATACATGTAAAGTACCCCAAACAGTATCCAGGAAGTAATATTTCCATAGTAAGTGTTAGCAATTATTATTTGAAGGGAAGCTTTTGTGCTTTGAGAAGTCTCTTTATGATTGCTAGGGTTTAAATTAATAAAATTAATATTGAACTTAGTGAAGTCTCAAGTGCAAGCTCTGTTTTCAATGAACAGATCTTATTATTTGCTGACTGATCGCTTCTGAGGCTTTGTTCCCCTATAAGAGTTACACATCACACCCTTGCCCTGCCTCCCGGTGGGCCCCACGCTACCACCTGAGGCTTGGCCATAACACCTGTTTTAGCCAAATGGATGTTAGCAAAGGCTGCACTATTTTGTGTGAATCTGCTTTATTTCCTGAGTTCCGGCAATCTGCCGTTAGAAGAGACTGCCCCAGACAGTTATTGTCCCTTCAGCTGTCGCTCCAGAAGAAAACCCAGGAAGCAGAGCCACATGGAACCCATGACCAGCAGCTGAAAGCAGAGTTCCCCAGCTGAGCCCAGCCTAGATCTCCTGAACCACAGTTGGTCTTTCAACCAAAGAGCCTGAGACTAAAGGCTTGTTGTAAATTTTACTGGAGTGGCTTGTTATATGGCACTATTGGGACAAAAGTCAACTAAGACCTATTGCTAACAAAAATCCAGTAAATTTTAATCCCGAGTTTCAAGGGAAACTTTGATTAATATTTAAACTTCCTTCAACAAGGCTATATGTCCGTCAATGTCAATTTCACAGGCAAAGATATGGCTCACTCAAATGGCCGAAGGGAGTTTGAGTAAGGAATGACTGCCAGTGTTGTGGGTGGGGTGAAGCCCTCAGCCATTAGCACCAGCAGGGAGCTGGACTACCTTGTGCTCAGGGCCAAAGGGTGGGGAGAGAGAAATCTGAAGTGGTCAGACTGGTGGACTTAGGGAACCACAGCCCTTGCCAACTACAGGGAGGGAGCTGGGGAAATAAATACTCCCACGCTCTACCCTCTTGCTAGTTTCTCTCATTGGCTGAACCCAGCTGGAAGCAGGAAGGCAAGGGAGCGTGAGTTGTATAGACTACGTCTTCTTGGAACACTGGACCAGGCAGTGAAGGGTGGCAGATAGATCTGGAAGAAGAGAATAACTAGAGAACTAGAAAACTAGTTCTAGAATAAGTAGAACTAGAGAAAAGAATAACACAGTCCCATTTACAACGGGATCAGTGTACCGTCATAGCTGTTAAGAAACCACCCCCAAATCATGGGGCTTCTGGCTGGCTCAGTCAGTTAAGTGTCTGACTTCAGCTCGGGCCCTGATCTCAGGGTCATTGGGATCGAGACCTGCATCTAGCTCCACGCTCAGCAGGATTCTGATGTCCCTCTCCCTCTACTCGTGCTCTCTCTGTCATTCTCTCAAATAAATAAATAAATAAATAAATAAATAAAATCTTTTTTCAAAATGGAAGGAAGGAAGGAAGAAAGAAAGAGGGAAAGAAAGAACCCCCAGATCTTAATGGCTTAATGCAGTGGAAGTTTATTCCTTGCTCATGTAAAGACCGACCATTGTGGATGTTCCTGGTTGGGTCGTTCTGTTGAGTGACAGAGTGATTCAAGGACTTGGGTTCTTTCCAACTTCAAAAGCATTCATCCCCAACAGGTGAATTCTAAAGTCACCACTCCATAGAAAGAAACTCATGGAAAAGATAAGCCAGATAAATGTCCTCTTTGTTCGGAAAGGGACACCTAACTTCTACTCCCTTCCACTGATCACAGCTGGCTCCTGGATCCACCTGATCAGAGGGGGCCTGGGGAATGTGGACCCAGGCTGGGCAGCCAGTTCCTGGCAACAATCCTAGCAACAGGCTATCGGGGACTTCCCACCATAGGAAAGAAGTCCAGCTCTTTGGATGGTTGGATAGTCTTCTTTTCCACAACAATCTTATTTAATTAAATTCCCTAAAACATTTCTACAGATTTTCCTCAACATACAGTGGGGTTCCATCCAGTAAGCCCACCATAATGACAATATCCTAAGTCCAAAATGCACGTAATATATCTCACCTACTGAACATCATAGCTCAGCCTAGGTGACCTTATGTGCTCAGAGCACTTCCGTCAGCCTGCAGCTGGGCAAAATCGTCTAACACAAACCCTCTTTTATAACAAAGTGTTGAATGTCTCCTGTAATTTATGAAATACTGTACTGAAAATGCAACCCACAACAGCTGTATAGGTACAGAATGATTACAGGTTCCCGGTTGTTTACCCTGACAATCAGGTAGCGGACGGGGAGCTACCACCGCCCAGCATCATGAGAGAGCATTGTGCTATGTATTGCTGGCCAGGGCAAAGACCAAAATTAAAAATCCGGAGCACAGTTTCTACTGAATGCATATTGCCTTCGTACCACCATAAAGTCAAAAAAATTGTAAGTCAAACCATCGGGCCACCTGTACTTGCGTTCTTTTTCTTCTTCAAAGATTCTATTTATTTATTTGACAGAGAGAGAGAGAGAGAGCACAAGCAGGGGGAACAGCAGAGGGAGAGGGAGAAGCAGGCTCCCCACTAAGCAGGGAGCCCAATGTAGGACTCGATCCCAGGACCCTGGGACCACGACCCAAGCCGAAAGCAAAGGCTCAATCTGAGCCCCGCAGGCACCCCTGTACTTGCATTCTTAAGGGGGACATATTTCTATTCATTTTTTCCTCTCTTTCAAGCGCTTCCGATCAGACAAGCAAAACGTCTCTAAGTGCTTATCTACCCAGGAAACCCTAATCAATTAAACAGGATAAAATGTAGTAAATCTCAAGTTCTTTTTTAAAACATCCCATCACTTTATAAACTTAATCCAGGGTCATACATTTCTCTTAAATCTCACAAGTCTTAGGAGCACCTGGGTAACTTGGTCAGTTAAGCCTCTGCCTTGAGCTCAGATCATGATCCCCAGTTCCTGGGATCGAGCCCTGGGTCGGGCTCCCTGCTCAGCAGAGAGCCTGCTTTTCCCTCTCCCCCTCCTCCTGCTCGTGCTCTATAAATAAGTAAATAAATATATAACTAACCAAGTCATCAATAATCAATAACCCCATTACTTAATAACACACAAATTATTCCTGAGTATGGCCCCAACAATATAATATAAATACAATGGGTTTGATTTATTTTATTATTTCATCTTTATATTTACCTCTGAACTATCCAGGAATTAAACTTCATTACTAAGAAAACTAGTTCACTCTACCCAGAAATAACTAGGGTTACCATCTCAGCAGGCTGAGTTGTTTACCAGCTGGAAATTTTTCACTGGGATCTGAGACTTCACCACTCCCTGATTTAAATAAACACTCAGCCAGCTGAGATTGCAAACCCGTATCCTATCCTATCATTAGAGAACCCTCATAGGACCTATCCCTTTAAGTCCACACTACACCATTATCTAACCCTTTCATTCAATTTGAGTATGCCAAAGAAAAATTAAAAACTGAAAATTAAAAAAACAAAAAAGATAAAAACTAGAAAAAAACTTGCGTATACTGGTCTTCACTCTCACCAAGATTGCATCTAATTTCTTTTTTCCTTTTTTATTAAATATTATTTATTCATTCATTTATTTGACAGAGATCACAAGTAGGCAGAGAGGCAGGCAGAGAGAGAGGAGGAAGCAGGCTCCCTGCTGAGCAGAGAGCCCGATGTAGGGCTCAATCCCAGGACCCTGAGATCATGACCTGAGCCAAGGGCAGAGGTTTTAACCCACTGAGCCACCCAGGCGCCCCTAATTTATTTTTTCTTTTTCTTGAGGTGTAACTGACACACAATGTTGCGTCAGTCTCAGGTGTGTGACACAGTGACTCCACGGGTCTCTACCTCATGCCTTGCTCACCACGAGGGCACGAGTGTAACCTGTCACCATGCAAGGCAACAGTATTCCCTGTGCTGTGCCTTTCATCCTCAAAGATTTCATCTAATTTCCTCCCTGCTTGGGAGGAATTTGCATTTTTTTCCATCTTATTAAGGAGCAATTAAGGTAGTCAAGGGGATAAAAGCATAGATTCTGGAGCCAAATTCCGGGTCTACCTTGTATCTGTGTGACCTTGGGCAAGTCCTTTAACTTCTCTGTGCTTCAGTGGTTTCATTTTGTGATCCGTGATCACATGATCCATGATCATGTGATCAAGTGATCATGGTAATGGGACCTCATTCACAAAGCTGTTAAGAATATGAAAAATTCTGGGACGCCTGGGTGGCTCAGTTGGTTAAGCAGCTGCCTTCGGCTCAGGTCATGATCCCAGCGTCCTGGGATCGAGTCCCACATCGGGCTCCTTGCTCGGCAGGGAGCCTGCTTCTCCCTCTGCCTCCGCCTGCCACTCTGTCTGCCTGTGCTCGCTCGCTCTCCCTCTCTCTCTGACAAATAAATAAATTAAAAAAAAAAGAATATGAAAAGTTCATACAAGTAAAGCACTTAGAATAGTGATTGACACGTGAGTAAATACTATCCACTTATCTATACTTACTCACTAACATCTGTAAGCTTCTAAAGTCTCTTTAATGCCATTTCACCCACTCCTTCACACCCTACCGTAATTCCATCAAAACATCTTTCCGTTCCATCTTCTGTGCACTTTCTCGCTCTCTCTCCAGGCGTAATTGTGCCTGAATATGCCTCCCCGGCTGTGTGTGCCCTTACACGACACACAGAAAAAGCACGCCCTTGCGCTGAGCCGCAAAGCACAGGAGCTCAGTGGCCCTGATCTCGAGAACATCATTCTGGACTTCCCATTGATCCTCATTTCTCGAGTAAACAAGGAATGAGGTCTTCCTCAGAAACAAAGAAAGACGTGTGTGGGGAGGCCGACTCCAGAATTCCCACAACACCATTTCCACTCGAAAGCAAGCACCACCAGTTCTCACCTTGGCTCTGAATGCCCGGGATTGTTTGGAATCTGTGCTGACTTACTTTTCTGTGTCAGCTTGACTGGGGCCCCTGGGTGTTCGGATACTTGTGTCTGGTGGGCTGTTTCCGTATGAGATTCCCAGTTGAATCTGTGGACTGAGGGAAGCAGAGGTGGGTGGGCCTCAGTCTGTTGAAGGCCTGAAGAGAACAAAAAGGCTGAGGGAGAGGGAATGTCCCCTCTCTGACTGGCTTCAGGCTGGGACATCAGTCCTCTCCTGCCCTCAGACTCAGACCGGAGCTCCCACCACCAGTTCTCCTGGGTCTCAGGCCTTCAGACTTGGACTGGAGCTCCCCTGTGAGCTCTCCTGGGTCTCCAGCTTGCCGACTGCCCATCCTGAGGCTTCGCAGCATCCATCATGACAGGAGACAACTCCTGGTTGTGAGACTCCTATCTACGGAGAGATAAAGACGTCTAGATGTCCTCTAGATTTCTGGTTCTGTTTTTCTGGGGAGCCCTGACTGACACAGAGTCCCAGCTTGGAACATCCATTCTTAGGAAGGGGATTTGAAACATCAGGTCCTTCTCTCTCTGCACCACACACTTCTACAGCTTGGCCTGGAGCTGGGGCTGGGAAGGAACTTGGAGGAGGTGTACTCCGGGAGGTGTGAGACAGGTAAGAGGAAGAGGGCCTGCCCCACTCTCCCCATGAGAGGAGCTGCTGCCCACATATTTCCACAGTAGAGAGGACAGAGGAGGAGGAAAACAGCACGAGCTTGGATCGTCTGCAACACCTGTGAGCCAGACTCCCCTCCCCTGGCTTCTGGTAGTTTCTCCCCCTCTCCCGGACCCTTCCAGGCAATATTTTAAACACGTTCACACCTCATGAAGAAAAGAAAATCTCTCCCCAGTTTTTTCTTCTGCCACTATTCTCCTTCCTCCCTCTGCAGCCAGATTTCTCTGAAGAGTTGTCTGCCCTCATTGGCCTCATCCCTCCCCCAGCCACACCTGCCTCAATGTCTCTGTCAAGGACTTCCTTCCACTGTCACAAGAACGGCTTCTGCTAAGATCCCCATGACCTTCACATTACTAAATCAAATGTACACTTTCAGCCTTCAACTTTTGGGTGCTCTCGGCAGTGTCCTAAGTCTAGAGAGTGGGGTCACATGGACCTCCTTAGGTCCAGCTGCTGAGGGACAGACCACATAGAGTCGACAGCATGATAGTTTTCAGTGATTCACCCTTCCGTGGATGGGTGCCCTCCACGACGGGACCCTGCAGGTCCTCCCACTGGACGTGGAATATCCTTCCCCACTCTGCTGATGTTGGGATTGGCCCAGGGAGTAGGGGCAGAAGGGAGAGCATGCCAGAATGAGCCCGGGACTTCCAACGCATTGCATGGGCCTACTCCTATTCCTGGGCTGCTACCATTGTCAAGAGAAAAAGATGCTCTGGTTCCAGAAATATGAGAGACACATGAGCAGAGCTGCTCCACGAGCCCCACTGACCTGTGAATATGAGGGTGATCATTAATGCTTGCTGGGTTTTTTTTTAAGATGTATTTATTTAGGGACACCTGGGTGGCTCAGTGGGTTAAGCCTCTGCCTTCAGCTAAGGTCATGATCCCAGCGTCCTGGGATTGAGCCCCGCACCAGGCTCTCTGCTCAGCGGGGAGCCTGCTTCCCCCACTCTCTCTGCCTGTCTCTCTGCCTACTTGTGATCTCTGTATGTCAAATAAATAAATAAAATCTTAAAAAAAAACAAATATGTATTTATTTATTTGAGAGAGAGATAGAGAGCATGGAGCGTGGGGTAGAGGAAGAGGGAGAAGCAGACTCCCTGTGAGCCTGATGCAGGGCTAAATCCCAGGATCCTGAGATCATGACCTGAGTGGAAGGTAAATCCTTAGCCGACCGAGCCTCCCAGGTACTCCAGTGCTTACTTTTTTATGCCACTGAGTGTGGGGCTGTTTGTTATGCAGCACTTTTTGTAGCAATGGTACCCTGATCCACTGTGTCCTCCCCACAAAACAGTCATAAGCCTCAAAATTAGTCAGTGTAGAGATCAAAGCTATTCACCAATCACTGTCTTCAGACTCTTCTTGCATTTCTCCTCTTCTGATATCTTAGCAATGGAAGAAAAATGGAAGGTTCTAGGAATAAGCCATGTCAGCTCTGGAAATTTTGTGAGGATCTGACACTTCCACATCAGAATTTGGGATCTGAGAATCTATGGGTTTGGACCTCAGGAGATGTGACCAAATAATATTACAGAATTCTGGTGCAGGGACCACTATCTGGAAATTAACCGAATTTCATTTCAGTTTTCTACCAATGGGTAGAAAATTTTTTTTCTTGGTTAGTAGTTATGATCATAATTTTTTTACCATAAATATGAGCACAGTTTCCTCACTTCTGAAAACAATAAAATGCTCCTTTTTAAAGTCTGAAACCCCTTCCACAATTTCTATTGTTTTCTGAGTCATGTACCTGCCACTGGCCCTAGAGCTTCATCAACAGGATTAGTTTTCACCATATTTCATAGCTAAGTGACCTCTAAAAATTTCATTTGTAAATTATCCCATCTCTACACTGCCATGCTAATGCAGTTTCTTAGCACTCTTTCTCTAATCAGTGTGGTCCATCCATGAAAAAGTGTGAGGGAGAATTGAACTGTCTCCATAAATAAGTACACTTTGTATATATGAACATGAACTGTCTGGCTTTTATAAAGGGGACTGCCTTGCAACAACACAAGAAACAACAAGGGGCGCCTGCGTGGCTCAGTGGGTTAAGCCTCTGCCTTCAGCTCAGGTCATGATCCCAGGGTCCTGGGATCGAGTCCCGCATGGGGCTCCTTTCTCGGCAGGGAGCCTGCTTCTCTCTCCACCTCTGCCTGCTTGTGCGCTCTCTCTCATTCTCTCTGACAAATAAATAAATAAAACCTTAAAAAAAAAAAAACAAAGAACGAAATCTTGCCATTTGCAATGACATGGGTGGACCCAGAGGGGATTAGGTCAAGCAAAATAAGTCGATCAGAGGAAGACAAATGCCATAGGAGCCATATTCCACTCATACGTGGAACTTAAGAAACAAAACAAATGAGCAAAGGGAGCACAAAGGGGGAGAGAGATAAATCGAGAAATAGACTCTCAGTGTACCTAGCGCCACACCCATTTTTAAATGGGATTATCCTTGCGCCCTCTACCCTGTGGCCCTACAATACCCAGGGAACCAGATCTCACTCCCAACCAGTGTCTGCAGCTCTCACCCACCTCCGGTTCTGGCTTGTGGGGCCTCACCATCTTGACACCATTGTGCCTGTGAATTTCAGGTCCTTGCCTGGACTGGGAATACTTACGAAGCACCCAGTCAATTCATAAATCCTGAGCTGTCCATATACCACCACCTCCCGGTTCTACTCCTATCCCTCAGACAAGTTAAGAAAATCTCCTGGTTTCTCAGAGCCCAGACTCACTTAAGTAGCTCTTTTCTGCCCTGTGCCACAGGCCCAGACGGAAACCAAGGGCAGGGATGGTATCGTGGGATGAAGTGAACCAGTACAATTATCAGCAAAGCTGCATAGGAGGCTCCCACCTGTGCTTAGAGACATCCATCCATTACCCTGGGCACCCCCGCCAGCTCACAACTTCTCTAGAGCTGCTGTACTGAGGAAGAGAATGACCTCCCGCTCCAAAGGACACCCTCATGGCAGTGTTGGCCTGTAACCTGACTCCCCTGAGAGTACTACCAGTTGTGTTGACCCAGGAGCTAATTCAGAGGCTCCACAAAGACCGAGGTGGCTGGGCGATCAGTCTGTAGAGTTTGTTTGCATTTCACTGTCGGTGTACTCTCAACCTTTGCATTTTATAAAGGTGCTTCCTTCAGCCAGCTGGCATCGTGCAAACTTTGGGTAACCTGATACCATAGGGTTTAGTTGGCTATTTGGTGGCAGTGTTGTAAGGTCCCAGGCCTGGGAGCAGCAGAAGGACCAAACAGAGTTGCTGAGCCCAAGTGGGGCTCTGCCTTGGTCTTCAGATTTAAGCACAGGTAAAGCTTAGGTAAAGCACAGGTAAAGTCAGGGAGCTTCTGACCACACTCTTATCTATGAGAGATTCCGGGAATGAGGGCTAGGCTGCTCCATTATTCAGCATTGTGTATACCTGGTCTTGGCTTAGGTACATGACCTCAGGAGCCTAAGCTACTTCCAGCCCTTAAAAGAAAGCAGCTGGAGCCCCAGCCAAGCTGTTCATATACTGGATAACAGGAAGGAGATACAGTGAGTAGCTGTTAGGAATTGAAATCTCCAAGAAACAGGGACTCTCAAAAATGTGGCATGAATAATTTTGAAATCTTAGAAATTTTGAAATCTAGAGGAGGGTAATTCAGAGCTGGGCTGGAAGCTTTACAACACGAGGGACCCAGGCTCCTCTAGCTCCCTGCTCTCTAGTGTCCCTAGGATGAGGCTTTATCCTCATGCTTACAGAATGACTGCTGAAGTTGGAGCCATCAACTCCACATTCCTAGGGTGGGGGGTGATGGGAAAGGACCAAGTATAAAAAGGGGAGAGGGCTGGTTGCATCTGCCCCTCCTTACCAAGTGACGTCCATTGACATCTCCTTGGCCAGAATTGTGTCATGTGACTACCCCAACCTTTAAGGTCCTCTGGGAAATGTGGCCTTGTGGCTGAGCTTATTGATACCCTGAATATATTGACAGTCTATTATGAGAAAAGAAAGGGAGGGGCGCCTGGGTGGCTCAATCAGTATAGAATGTGATTCTTGATTTGGGGGCTGTGAGTTTGAGCCCCAGGTTGGGTGTAGAGATTACTAAAAATAAATAAATAAATTTACGAGATTAAAATTTTTTAAAAAAATTAAAAGTCACCACTATAAGATGACATATTCACAAGCCAGGATAATAATTAGGCTCCCTCAAGAAGGAATGCCCAAAGAGATACTCTTCCAGAAATATACTCCTAGATAAATACTATAAAGTGTATAAGGAAACCCAGCACTGTGAGAGATAGCTAGCAGATGCAACAAATAATTGTGAACTAGAAATGGTTAAGACAGGGGCGCCTGGGTGGCTCAGCGGGTTAAAGCCTCTGCCTTCAGCTCAGGTCGTGATCCCGGGGTCCTGGGATCGAGTCCCAAATCAGGCTCTCTGCTTGGTGGGGAGCCTTCTTCTCCCCTCACCCCCGCCTACCTCTCTGCCCATTTGCCATCTCTGTCTGTCAAATAAATAAATAAAATCTATTTTTTTTAAGATTTTTTATTTATTTATTAGACAGAGATCGCAAGTAGGCAGAGAGGCAGGCAGAGAGAGAAGGGGAAGCAGGCTCCCTGCTGAGCAGAGAGCCCGATGCAGGGCTCGATCCCAGGACCCTGGGATCACGACCTGAGCCGAAGGCAGAGGTCTTAACCCACTGAGCCACCCAGGTGCCCCATAAATAAAATCTTAAAAAAAAAAAAAAAAAAAGAAATGGTAAGACAATTTGGAACAGACTTTAAAATGAGTATGGATAAGATCCACGTACAAAAATCAGTATCATTTCAGTAACACTGTAATACCCAATTAAAACATAACTTTCAGGTTGTCTGGCTGGCTCGGAACTCTGTGAGTTCAAGTCCCATGTTGGGCATAGAGATTACTGATTTTTAAAAAATCAGACTAGGGGGTCCCCTGGGTGGCTCAGTGGGTTAAAGCCTCTGCCTTCCGCTCAGGTCATGATCCCAGGTTCCCGGGATCGAGCCCCGCATTGGGCTCTTTGGTCGGCAGGGAGCCTGCTTCCCCTCTCTCTCTGCCTGCCTCTCTGCCTACTTGTGATCTCTCTCTCTCTCTGTCAAATAAATAAACAAAATTAAAAAAAAAAAAAAAAGAAGAGGGGCACCTGGGTGGCTCAGTGGGTTAAGCCTCTGCCTTCGGCCCAGGTCATGATCCCAGCATCCTGGGATCGAGCCCCATATCAGGCTCTCTGCTCGTTTGGCGGGGGGCCTGCTTCTCCCTCTCCCACTCCCCCTGCTTGTATTCCCTCTCTCGTTGTGTCTCTCTCTGTCAAATAAATAAAATCTTTAAAAAATAAAAATAAAAAAATAAAAAAAAAAGAAGTGGGGAGTTGGAATATTCAAAGAGTTAATGGCTAAGAATTTCCCAGGATTGAAGAAAGGAGGTTACATCCTCCATTTGAAAAGAAACACACAGGGGTGCCTGGGTGGCTCAGTGGGTTAAGCCACTGCCTTCAGCTCAGGTCATGATCTCAGGATTCTGGGATTGAACCCTGCATCGGGCTCTCTGCTCAGCAGGGAGCCTGTTTCCTCCTTTCTCTCTGCCTGCCTCTCTGCCTACTTGTGATCTCTGTCAAATAAAATCAGTCAAGCATCCTCTTGATTTTGGCTCAGGTCTTGATCTCAGAGTCATGAGATCGAGCCAGGAGGTGGACTCCATGCTCAATGAGGAATCTGCTTGAGTCTCTCTCTCCCTCTCCCTACCCCTCCCCAGCCCTCTCTCTCTAAATACATAAATAAATAAAATGTTGTTGGGTTTTGTTTTGTTTTTTAAGGACACACCATGTTCTGAGCAGGAAAAATAAAAAAATATCAACCTATTGTGGTGAGGCTGGGAAAGATCAAAGGTTCAAATGGAAAATGTAAAAATACCAGAAAAGGAGACAAATACTATGGAATTTCTTTTTTTTTTTTTTAAGATTTTATTTATTCATTTGTCAGAGAGAGAGAGAGAGAGAGAGAGAGCACAGGCAGACAGAGGCAGAGGGAGAAGCAGGCTCCCTGCCGAGCAAGGAGGCCGATGCGGGACTCAATCCCAGGATGCTGGGATCATGACCTGAGCCGAAGGCAGCCACTTAACCAACTGAGCCACCCAGGCGTCCCCCGCTATGGAATTTCTAATACGGGAATGTTGTCCAGACTGGAAGCAGCCTGTGTAGCAACAAGAGAGGTCAGAAGGCTCTGCAAGTGTACCTTGGAAACTTCTGGAGACCCAAGGAGCACCACGGGGAAATGACTGTCAATTTAGAATCCTACACGTAACTTTAAAAGTGAGGTGAAGGGCACCTGGGTGGCTCAGTGAGCCTCTGCCTTCGGCTCAGGTCATGATCTCAGGGTCCTGGGATTGAGCCCCACATCAGGCTCTCTGCTCAGTGGGGAGCCTGCTTCCCCTCTCTCTCTCTGCCTGCCTCTCTGCCTGCTTGTGATCTCTGTCTGTCAAATAAATAAAAAATAAAATTTAAAAAAATTTAAAAAAAAAAGTGAGGTGAAGTAGGCATTTTCAAACTTACAAAGTATAAAAGGGGCTTTTCAGCTCCCAGATCCACTCCAAAACATCCACCAAAAGATAGACTTGAGTGACGGAAAACATGCCCAGAAGGAAGTTAGTGGGATGCAGTGAGGTACAGTAAGATTAGAAATCAATAAAACAGGGGCACATGACTGGCTCAGTCAGTAGAGCATGGGACTCTAGAACTCAGGGTTGTGAGTTCAAGCCCCATGTTGGGTAAGGAGCCTACTTAAACAACAGCAAAAAATCAATAAAATTGGGAAGCTTGGGTGGCTCAGTGGGGTAAGCGTCTGCATTCGGCTCAGGTCATGATCCCAGGGTCCTTCCATGGAGACCTTCTCTCTCCGCCTGCCACTTCCCCTGCTTGTGGTCTCTTTCTCTTTCAGTCTCTCTCTCTGACAAATAAATAAATAAAGTCTTTAAAAAAAATCAATAAAATAAACTGGTGTGTCTAAATTGTTGTTATAAACACTACTGAATGATATGTAAATATTTGTAAATTTATTTTTTTTTGTTTTTTTAAAGATTTTATTTATTTATTTACTTATTTGACAGAGAGACACACAGTGAGAGAGGGAACACAAGTGGGGGGGTGGGGCGGGGGGGGCGGGGAGTGGGAGAGGGAGAAGCAGGCTTCCTGCAGGGCAGGGAGCCCGATGTGGGGCTTGATCCCAGGACCCTGGGATCATGACCCGAGCCGAAGGCAGACGCTTAACGACTGAGCCACCCAGGCGCCCCAATATTTGTAAATTTAAATATCAGAAAGCCAGAGCATAAGATATGGAGAGGGAAAGTTTAGAATATAGTAAAAAAAATTTAAAAAAAAAAAAAGCCAAGAATCTTGTCTCACTCAGAAAAGGAGAAGAGGTGTTTTGAGCAGTCACTGTTGGATTTCATGTGTGGAATTTAAGAAACGAAACAGATGGCCATAGGGGAAGGAAAGGAAAAATCAAATAAGACAAAACAGAGATGGAGACAAACCATAATGGACTCTTAACTATAGGGAACAAACTGAAGGTTGCTGGAGGGGAGGAGGTGGGGGGACGGTGTCACTGGGTGATGGGCAGTTTGGAGGGCAAGTGATGTAATGAGCACTGGATATTGTGTGCAATGAATCACTAAATTCTACCTTTGAAACTAATAAAAAAAAAATGTAAGGGTAATAATTAAAAGCATAGGAGCGCCTGGGTGGCTCAGTGGGTTGAAGCCTCTGCCTTCGGCTCAGGTCATGATCTCAGGGTCCTGGGACCGAGCCCCGCATCGGGCTCTCTGCTCAGCAGGGAGTCTGCTTCCTCCTCTCTCTCTGCCTGCTTCTCTGCCTTCTTGTGATCTCTGTCTGTCATATTACATAAATAAAATCTTAAAAAAAATTAAAAACATAGACAAAGTTGCCTATATTCCAAATAGAGAAGCAGGGAGAAGGAAAAACAGTTTTTTCTTAATCCAACAAAAGCAGAAAAGCAGTAGGGAGTGGGGGAGGTTAAAAAAAAAAAAAAAGCATGGGTGGGGCGCCTGGGTGGCTCAGTCAGTTAAGAATTTGCCTTTGGCTCAGGTCATGATCTCAGGGTCCTGGAATCCAGCCCAGGGTCAGAATCCCGGCTCAGCCGGGAGCCTGCTTCTCCCTTTCCCAGTACCCCCTCCCCGCCCCTCTGCCCCGCTCATGCTCTCTCTCTCTCTCTCTCTCTCAAATAAATAAATAAAATCTTTAAAAAAACAAGCAAATACGGGTATCAAAAAACTCCTAAAAAGCTGTTAGAAATATGCCCAACTACTTTAGAAATCATGATAAATATGAGGATTAAATTCATATATAAAAGACAACCTATGTATTTGGATTTTTAAAATGAGCTATAAGATCTTTTCCAGGTACACCGCAAAGCAAATATAATGAAACAGGAAGGACACAGTAAGGTTAAACATAAAGAGATGGAAACATCCTAGGCAAACAGCGAACTACAAGAAAGCTGGTAGAGCAATACCAGACCAGACAAAATAAAATTTTAGACAATGAATTTTAACGGATAAAGAGTAAACTTTTATAATAATAAAAGGAACACTCTTATAAGAATAGACAGCCACCAGGAAATCATCTCTTCCCTTAAAAGAGAATCTCAAAGAACAGATTCATAAGAAGAAATTGGCAAGTGTCCAAGTATGCTTGGAGATTTTAACATAATAATAATTTCTAGGAAACAATGTTCTAGGATTTAGTAGAATTGAACAATCCAGTTAACAACTTTGGTCAAATGTCTGTGTACATACACAGACATATATAAACGTATACATCTCTGTATCCCAAAGATTGAGAATCGGCATCATTTTTAGGCACGCAAACCGACAATTACCAAATGGACCATTTACTGACCGAAAAGAAATCTCAAAAAATCCCAGAACAGAACTGTAGCTTGCAGACCACATTCTGCAGCCACACAACAAGGGCAGTTAGAATCCCATGTATGCACACATGCCAGAAACCTTTATTGATTTGGAAATTGAGACTTATACTTCCAAATAATGCACAACTTAAAGAGGAAATCTCAGTGGAAATTGCTAAATACTTAGAAATGAATTATGGTCTTCTTAAAAAAAAAAAGTGGGGGGTGGAGGGGGGCGCCTGGGTGGCTCAGTTGGTTAAGGGTCTGCCTTCTGCTCAGGTCTTGATCCCAGGGTCCTGGGATTGAGCTCTATGTCGGGCTCGCTGCTCAGCAGGGAGCTTACCTCTCTCTCTACCCCTCCCTCTCCTTGTGCTCATGTTCTTTCTCTCTCTCCCTCTGTTTCCCCAAAATAAGTAAAATCTTAAAAAAAAAAGAAAAGAAACAAATTATTGTGAGGTCCAGGTCTTCACCATTAGGCTGAACTATCTCTAAAGGAAAAACACCATGAAAGGCGGAAAGTATGAAACACCCCAGGGGTGAAGGGGTTGGTGCAAGGTATAGGGTAGTAGGTTTGGCTCAAGACAGGCAAACTGTAGGTGCGTAAACATGGAGAGAAGCTCGTAGTTACGCCATTGCTTTGGGACAAACAGTGCCTGCCCCACACCTAGGGTGACCCAGAGCTGGTCCAGGTGCCCTCAGGAGAAAAGTCAGGGCAGCACAGTTACAAGTGCGTGGCTAAGAAAAACGAGGGGACCAACCAGCTTGGATATGTGCCTGTCTACCACTCCCCCTTCTCTTTTTCTAAACCTCCAGGAGGCAGTTTTAGCTCCTAATTCAGTGAAGCCATGACCATGCATTTTTTTTTTTTTTAAAGATTTTATTTATTTGAGAGAGAGGCAGTGAGAGAGCATGAGCGAGGAGAAGGTCAGAGGGAGAAGCAGACTCCCCGTGGAGCTGGGAGCCTGATGCGGGACTCGATCCCGGGTCTCCGGGATCATGACCTGCGCCGAAGGCAGTCGTCCAACCAACTGAGCCACCCAGGCGTCCCATGACCATGCATTTTGATGAGAACATTCCTCTGTGTGCGCTAGCACCTTCTCAAGACCCCAAACTCAAGGTCAAGCAAAAAAGTATTCCAGCAGGTTATTATTTGTAATAGTGAAGGGGTTACTTCATTCTTCACCTTGTGGTTCCACGCATCCATGCTAAGGAGAAGACACGGTGTATTGGCCACTGGTTTGAGCTGCATGTTCTCTTTTTTTTTTTTTAATGCTTTTTACATTTTTTAAGTTGAATTATAACCGGCATACAATATTGTATGTTTCAGGTATGCAAGATAATGATTTGATATTTTTATACAATGTGAATGATCACCAGGACAGGTCTAGTTAGCGTCTGTCATCATACAGGTTCAGGTATTACAATACTGTTGCCTGTATTCTCTAACATTATATCCCTGTGACTTACTCTATAACTGGAAGTTTGTACCTCTTGATCCCCTTCACCGGTTTTTCCTGTCCCAACTCCCCTCCCCTCTGGCACCCACCAGATTGTTCTCTGTATCTGTGAGTCTGTTTCTGGTTTGTTTTGTTTGTTTCCATGTTTTGGGTTTTAAATTCCTCCTGTCGGTGAAATCAAATGGCATTTGTCCTTCTCTGTCTGATTTGTTTCACTTAGCAGAATGCCCTCGAGGGCCATCCATGCTGTCACAAATGAAAAGCTTTCCTCCTTTTCTATGGCTGAGTAATATTCGGTGATCCATACTGTATCTTCCTTATCCGCTCATCTATCAATCACCACTTGGTTGGCTTCCATGGGCTATTGTAAACAATGCTGCCATGAACACAGGGACACCACTCTTTCTCTGGATTAGTGTTTTCATTTTCTTTGGATAAAGACTCAGAAGTGGAATTGCTGGATCATAGGGTAGCTCTATTTTCAATTTTTTTAAAAGATCTTATTTATTTATTTGACAGAGAGAGAGAGATCACAAGTAGCCATAGAGTCAGGCAGAGAGAGAGGAGGAAGCAGGCTTCCTGCTGAGCAGAGAGCCCGATGTGGGGCTCGATCCCAGAACCCTGAGATCATGACCTGAGCCAAAGGCAGAGGCTTCACCTACTAAGCCACCCACGGGCCCCCTATTTTCAATTTTTTAAAGAACCTCCATACTGTTTTCCATAGTGGTGGCACCAATTTACATTCCCACCCACAGCGCACGAGGGTCCCCTTTCCTCCACATCCTCACCAACACTTATTTCTCATCTTTTTGACAATAGCCATTGTCAAAAAGCCATTGACAGGTATGAGGTAAGGCATATACTTTTTAGACCCAGGTGAAATGGCCCCTGAGTCGGGCCTTTCCGAGGCCCTGCTTGGTTCCCTCCCGTGGGAACACCCTCATGGGTGGAGGAGTCTGGACCTAGGGGGTGTACCAACCCGGAGCCCACACACCCCCAGGCCACTCTCTGGGTGCCCAGGACCCTGGAATTCCCTGCCCACTTCCAGAGTCTACACAGGCCTCTTAGTGAGGCCCCTGCCACCGCCATGAGCACACATTCCTCAGGCTCATGGAATGGCTGGGGGTTTATAGGGCATGTGGACAGAGATCAGGGCATGGGGGTTTGGGTTTCTGTACAGACTTATGAAGAGACAGTGCCTGGAAGGGGAAGGGGCTGGTCCATAGGCTATAGCTGGGGCCAGCTCGCCTAGCATGACAGAGATCCAAAAGCTCTAAATTCAGATTTATTTCCAATTCATTATGGATATGGGAAGGCGGAACATATTGTATTTGACTGTTAGCATGATTTGTAACTTTTTTCTTTTAAGATTTTATTTATTTATTTGAGAGAGAGAGAGAGAGAGATTGAGAGAGCACACATGAGCAGAGAGAGGAGCAGACGGAGAAGGAGATAATCTCCAGCAGACTCCACTCTGAGTGCAAAGCCACCGTGGCACTCGATCCCACAACCCTGAGACTATGACCTGAGCCGAAACCAAGAGTTGGATGCTTAACCCACTGAGCCACCCGAGCATTCCTAACCTGGTTTATAACTTTAAAATATTTAGACATATGGTATGTCTGCCTCTACTTATCTTCCTGGCTTAGACTTGCAACTGTTAGGGGTGGGCCCGCATACTCTGTGCTGTATACAGGATAGACCCCAATGGCCCTGGTGTTGTCCCCCAGCTAGTGAGCAACTGAGTCTTCAACAGATTCTCTGCTGTTCTGTCAAGTGACTGTGTCTGTGAAGCCACTTGTTAAGACCAGGAATTATGTATGAGCCCGCTGTCATATTCACTTCACCATAAAATATGTCCCCTTGTTGACATCCTACATTTTATGGAGGACACCGTGGTGATAGATGAAACATCCTATAATCCCATGACAGGGGGTGCTGGCGGAAGCGCTGAAGGCAGGCAAATCCCAACCCAGGATAGATGTCTATCCCCCCGCAAACAAAGCATTGCCCCTCCACAGCGGTCCATGTGCCTCCAGGGAGCCAGCTGGTTCCCAGGGAATTTATTTCAGGAGCTTAGTATTAATGTCCAACTGTTGACAGGTTGGGTAATCAGCAGAGGCAGTAGTGAAATCAACCTTGGAAAGGGAAGAACATGTCTCCACTATGGCCACTTTGTACTTGGGGCCATTGAGCAAGCAGTGGGGTGTCTGGGCAGGAACAGCAAACCCATGCTTAGAATACACATCAATCCCAGTTAAGACAAATCAAGTCCAGGGTAGAAAGGGTCTGATACAATCAACCTGCCTCTGAGTGGTAGATGGGTCTCTGCAAGAGATGGGACCTTACTGAGAGGTTAGCCATGGTTTCTGCTTCTGACATGTCAGACATTTCGGAGGTAGTAGCAGAAGGTCCATCGGACCCGGTGATGAGAGCCCATGCACCTGTTACATCTTTGCCACTAAGGCTATTCTGCTCATGGGTCCACTGGCAAGCAATGCAGGGGTTGGGGGGTGGTGGGAAGGGAAGGACAGAGGCTGCCTGACAGCCACTGAATGAGTTAGTGTACCCCCTGGTGGAGTGCCGCCGAGGTGGGCGTCCCCTGATGGTTACTGATGGAAAACACAAAGGCACGCGCACTAACGCCTGCTCCCATAGATCTACCCACAAGCCACTCCTCCCGTCCTTCTTTCTCCGGTCTTTCAGTCCTTCTGGGCTCAAGACCATCCAGCCCAGAGATAGTCATTACTGTCCAGAAATTCATGCGTATCTTAACCTCTGACTGCTTTTCCATCTACACGAATTTAGTGACAATGTGAAGACTCAGAGAAAACCATGATGCTGCCCTTAAGATCCCAGGCTGTATCAGTAGCTGTTGCTGCTTAACGAAACCCTCCGGAACGTAATAGCGTCAAACAACAAGCACTTAGTATTTCTCATAATTCTATGGGCTAACAGGGCAGTTCCTCCAGCCTGGACTGGTTCAGCTGGAGCTGGGGTTGGATGATCCAAGAGAGCCTCCCGGGCACGACAAGCCGGGCAGTCTAAGGAAACCTCGGCCAGAATTGCTGCTCTCTGCTCTGTGCAGTCTGTGTCCAGCAGCCTTCGTCACATATGGCAGCGGGTTCCTAAGTTGGGCAAGAGAGGGCTAACCCACCTCAAATCTCTGCTTCCACCGCTTTTGGTACTGCACAGAGAAAGGCACCTGTTTACGCCCAAAGGGAAAGGGTGAAAAAGAGACTCATCTCCTAATGGGAGGATTGCCAAGTGCAACGCAAAGAGGCATGAGGACAGCTCCCGAAGGAACTTGTGGTCATTATTGTAATCTACCAGGAAGCTTTAGGACAAAGACCAAATCAAGGGTATGGCTGCACAACCGGTTTTTAGACTTCTGAAAGGATTAAGGTGGAGCCTGGAGATCCATTCAGCTAGACAAGAGGTTTCTTGGAATGATTAACTATAAATGCACAGAAGCCAGATAATGCCTGTTCTCTTTTTTTTTTTTTAGATTTTTATTTACTTATCTGACAGAGAGAGACACAGGAAAAAAGGGAACGCCAGCAGTGGGAGTGCGAGAGGGAGAAGCAGGCTTCCCGCTGAGCAGGGAGCCCAAGGCAGGACTTAGGACCGGAGTGGAAGGCAGATGCTTAACCAACTGAGTCACACTGGTGCCCTATGGATAACGCCTGTTCTCAAGTATCTGATACAAAGTCTAGAGATAAGTGCTTGAAAGAATTCTGGGTATGGCTTTTGACCCAGGAAGTTGTTTAAAATAAAATACAGGGGCACCTGGGTGGCTCAGTAGGTTAAGCATCTGCCTTCAGCTCATGTCATGATCCCAGGGTCCTGGGATCGAGGCCCATGTAGGACTCCCTGCTCAGTGGGAAGCCTGCTTCTCCCTCTCCAGCTCCTTGGGCTTAAGCATGCTTCGCTCTCTCTCTCTCTCTCTCAAATAAGTAAATAAATTCTTTAAAAAATAAGGGACGCCTGGTTGGCTCAGTTGGTTAAGCGGCTGCCTTCGGCTCAGGTCATGATCCCAGCGTCCTGGGATCGAGTCCCACATCGGGCTCCTTGCTTGGCGGGGAGCCTGCTTCTTCCTCTGCCTCTGCCTGCCACTCTGTCTGCCTGTGCTCATGCTCTCTCTCTCCCTCTCTCTCTGACAAATAAATAAATTAAAAAAAATAAAATAAAATAAAATAAAATACAGGGGCACCTGGGTGGTTCAGTGGGTTGGGCCTCTGCCTTCGGCTCAGGTCATGATCCCAGGATCCTGGGATCAAGCCCTGCATCTGGCTCCTTGCTCAGCAGGGAGCTTGCTTCCCACTTTCCCTCTGCCTGCCTCTCTGGCCACTTGTGATCTCTCTCTCTCTCTCTCTGTCATATAAATAAATAAAATCTTTTAATAATAAATAAATAAATAAAAGACATAGGAAATAATTCTGTTTTGAGAGAGCTATGTTGGCACACTGCCCCCCACCTGGACTGAGAGGGTCTGGAGATATAAAATGTCCTTTCTGCCCCCAACTTTCTGTAGCTAGGAAGGAGGCTAAGAAAGCTGCTCTGCCTGCACAGAGGGCATAATTTCAATGTCCTCTTGTGCTGTGACGGAGGAGGAAGGTGAGAAAGGAAGGACCTTGTGAATACTGAAGGAGATCTAAGAGGAAAGATGTTCAGGAGGTAAATACTCCACTGAGAAGGTCATATTGCCAAATAAAGTTGGTCCCTTTCCTGCACTCCCTCTCTTTACCTTTTTACTTTTAAGACAGTTGACTGTTCCATCTTCGTAGGAATCCATTCCTCTTTTGGCTTCTACCCCATCACATCCTTCAAGTTTCCCTCCTCTCCCTGCCAGGAGCTTTCCAGTTTCCTTTACTGGCTGTTTTTCTGCTCAAACTCAAAATGTTGGCGCGCCCCGAGGTCGTTCCTGAGACTCCTCTCTCCCACTGCACGCTCCTCCTAGGAAATCTCCCCCAGACCAAGGCATTAACGATCATCTCGTGCCAAGGACTATCAGATCTCTATCTCTGCCTTGTCTCTAAACTCCTGACTCGCTGCAAGACTGTGATCCAATTCTAACACTCACCACCCTGTGTTAGCATAGACTCCAGAGATTTAAGGGCACAGTCCTCAAAACTACTCAAAACCTTCACTGTACACGCCAAGTTCAAGGGTATCCAGACGACCCACACTTCTCACCAATGAGTTACAAATTCAGGGCTTACGATGCCCCTCCTCCCCTGAATTGATAATTTGCTAGAATGACTCAGAAAATTCAGGAAACTCTAAACTTATTACAGTTTTGTTACATTATACAAATCAGGATCGGCCAAATGGAAATACCCTTAGGGCCAGGCCTGGACAGGTTTTTAATGCAGAGCTTCGGGTCCTCTCCCCCACAGGATCAGGACATGACCCTCCCAACACATTAATCTGTTCACCAACCAGGAAGCCAACTCAAAGAGCCTTGGGTTTGCAGAATTTTCAGTGAGGTCTTATTACACAGGCATGATTGACTGACTCACTGATCATGTAGCTGAACTCATGACTCAGCCTCCCCTGCCTGTAGGTCAGGCAGACCCAAAGGTCCAACCCTCTGATCACGTGGTTGGTCTTTCTAGCCAGTCCCCATCTGAATCAGCTTTCACTTAACTCAGGACTGGTTTCTATCACTTCAGAAATTTCAAGGATTTAGGGATGACCTCCCAGGAACCAGGGCCAACCACATGCTTTATTACATAACACTTGCCTATCCAGTCGTCTTCTTGACACAGCTAATTGTCTACCTGACATCTGAGAGTCTAAAGGCATCATGAGCTTCGTGTATGGAAATCTTCCGAATTTTCCCCAAACGGGACCATCCCCCGGTCTTCCTGGATTCAGTAAAGGACTCGATCTCCCCCACGAGGTTCTCAAGACAAAATTTCTTAAGACAAAAATCCAGGGATCATGCTTTTTCCTTCCTTTCCCTATTCCCCAGTGTCCAACCCAGCCTCGAGTCCTAATCCCAATCCAGAGGACACATCTGTTCCCATCTCTTCACCGTCACAGGTGCCACTCTTGCCACAATCACCAGCATTTGCTTACTGTCTTGTTTACAAAAGTTCCCTAGCTGGTCTCTTTTCTTCTGCTCCTACCCTACAAGCCATTCTTCAAATCCCACGGTGAATCAGATGATCAGACTTTCCTGCTTAAAAACCATCCAGGATCTCTCACTGACTCAGAATAAGGTTAAAACGTCTTACCATGGCCCGTAATATCTGGTCTCTGGCTGTTTCTCAGACTTCAACTTCTTTTTTTTATTTTAAACCTTTTAAAAAAAAAAAAAAAATATATATATATATATATATTTATTTATTTATTTATTTATTTTGGAGAGAGAGAGTATGCCTTTGCCTTTGCAAGCAGGGGGAGGAGCAGAGGAAGAGGGAGAGAAGCAGACTCCCCGCTGAGATGGACCCTGACCGGGGGTGGGGGGGGGGGGGGGGGTGTCCTCCATCCCAGGACCCTGACACCATGACCTGAGCCAAAATCAAGAGTCAGACGCCTAAGTGACTGAGCTACTAGGAGCCCCCCAGACTTCAACTTCTATTTTCCCTGCATCCTCACTCCACTCCAGCCCCACAGGCCTTATCTAATTTTTTTCAAGTACACTGAGTTCCTTTCCCTAAGAAGCCTTTATACCAGCTCTTTCCTTTTTTTTTTTTTTTAAGATTTTATTATTTACTTGACAGACAGAGATCACAAGCAGGCAGAGAGGCAGGCAGAGAGAGAGGAAGGGAAGCAGGCTCCCTACTGAGCAGAGAGCCCAATGTGGGGCTCGATCCCAGGGCCCTGAGATCATGACCTGAGCTGAAGGCAGAGGCTTAACCCACTGAGCCACCCAGGGCCAGGTCACTTGGTTGTCCTTTTCTTGTCATTCAGGCTTCAATTTAATGAATTCCCAGAATGTGGGGGTAGTTTTCCAGACTAATGTGCTCCCTTAATCATACCCTATTTATTTTTGGACAGCACTTATACTACCTGATTTGTACCTGTGAATCACTTTCTTGTTTTATCGCTTCCTGACCTCCTGCAGAACATAAGCTTCAGGAAAGTGGAGATTGCGTTTATTTTATTCAACGCTATATCTTCAGTACTGATGTGGGAAACAGAGGCAGAGGAAAAATTAGGGGCACAAGGGTGGCTCAATCGGTTAAGTGTCTGCCTTCTGTTTACATCATGGTCCCAGGGTCCTGAAATTAAGTCCCCCGTGTGGGGCTCCCAGTTCAGTGGGGAGTCTGCTTCTCCCTCTGCCTGCTGCTCCCTCAACTTGTACCCTCTCTCTCTTTCTCTGTCAAATAAATAAATAAAATATTTAAAAGAAAAATTAAATGTCCCACGGTGCCTGGGTAGCTCAGTCCGTTAATGTTGACTCTTGGTTTCAGCTCAGGTCATGAACCCAGGGTCTGGGATTGAGCCCCGAGTCAGGCTTCATGTTCAGCAGCGAGTCTGCTTGAGGATTTCTCTCCCTCTCCTGCTGCCCCTCCTCTTCCCCTCTCTCTCTAAAATAAAATATAAAGTAAAGTAAATAAATTGAATTTCCTTACTACTTAGAGCCCATTGACAAGTCCTTAAAACAGATAGGGTGGCTTTCCTCTGGGAGCTCAGTGGCCTTGATGTTGACACTTTGCTAAAAGCAAAAGGCAGTCTTAGCCCAACCCCCCAGGATCCTTGTGAGTCGACTAAACAAATAAAAATTCCTTTGGAAACTTCCTTTACCTCTGCCCTCCAAGAAACATGTTAACAATCATTCCCCAATCATATGACCCACAGATATACATCTGAAAGGTCTCATGACTCGGGATTTACTAAACAGTAATAAATGATCCTTTCACAGGGTACCTGTATAGTTCAATTGGTGAAGTGGCTGCCTTTGGCTCAGGTCATGATCCTGGAGTCCTGGGATCGAGCCCTGCGTCAGGCTCCCCGCTCAGCAGGGTGTCTGTTTCTCCCTCTCCCTCTGCCCCTCTTGTGCTCTCTCACTCTCTCTCACAAATAAATAAATAAAATCTTTTTTAAAAGTTTTTTTTTAAAGATTTTTTTTTAATTTATTTATTTGTCAGAGAGAGAGAGAGAGAGAGAGAGAGAGCACAGGCAGACAGAGGCAGAGGGAGAAGCAGGCTCCCTGCCGAGCAAGGAGCCCGATGTGGGACTCGATCCCAGGACGATGGGATCATGACCTGAGCCGAAGGCAGCCGATTAACCGACTGAGCCACCCAGGCGTCCCAAAAGTTTTTTTTTTTTTTTTAATAAATAAATAAATAAATAAATAACCCTTTTCCAACAATAGCTAGCCTTCTCAAGGTCCTGTAAACCTCACTTCCAAAATTCCTTAACCCCCTCCCAACTTGAAAGTATAAAATCGGCCACTCCTCATGACCCCAGCACAGCTCCTTCTGTCCACAGGTCCTGCCCCTATGCTTTAATAAAACCACCTTTTGGCATCTTTGGCAAGACATCCCAAGAATTCTTTTTTAGCCTTTGGCTCTGAACCTCAACATTTTTTACGTCAGTATCAACACAAAGCCTGGAACGTAGTAGGCATTTGGTGAGTGAATGAAAGTAGATGAGTTATTCTCATCCAGCTTAAGGCTGGACTAGTTGGCCCTGTAGAAGGGTCTTTTTGTTCTAGAACATACATTATGGAACATTTATTATGGTTACATATATATATATTTTTTAAAGATTTTATTTATTTATTTGACAGACAGAGACCACAAGTAGGCAAGAGAGGCAGGCAGGGAGAGAGAGGAGGAAGCAGGCGAGAGCCCGATGTGGGGCTCGATCCCAGGACCCTGGGATCATGACCTGAGCCAAAAGCAGAGGCTTTAACCCACTGAGCCACCCAGGCGCCCCTATGGTTACATATATTAATCAGCTAAGGCCATTATAATTAAAACCGACCATAAACTGAGTGTCTTTATTTTAAAATTTTTTTGTTTTAATTCAGAGAGAGAGAGGGAGAGCACAAGCAGAGGGAGAAGCAGACTTCCCGCTGAGCAAGGAACCTGATGCAGATCTCAATCCCAGGACCTTAGGATCATGACCTAAGCCGAAGGCAGATGCTTACGTGGCTGAGCCACCCAGGCGCAGACTCTGCTTCGTCAAATCGCCTGACATAGCCTCCTTAGCTAACCTCCTGAAGTCTAAGATTTTCTCTCTCCAGCAGGCAGGGTCCTTCCCCTCCTTCCACAGCCACGTGACTCTATGTCCTGTCTCTGCAGCCAGCTGGTCACCCTGTCTGCCATCCTGTGTGTAGCCCAGACCATACACCCAGCCTCATCCTTAGGCAGCTCAGCAGTGTCTGTCTGTCTTTTTTTTTTTGACAGAGAGAGATCACAAGTAGGCAGAGCAGGCAGAGAGAGAAGGGGAAGCAGGCTCCCCACTGAGCAGAGAGCCCGATGTGGGGCCGGATCCCAGGACCTTGAAACCATGACCTGAGCTGAAGGCAGAGGCTTTAACCCACTGAGCCACCCAGGAGCCCCACAGTGTCTTTCTTAATGTTCTGTTAGAACACCCTGTGGTGTTCTAACCACAGAGAACACTCTGCCTGCCCCTCTGCCTATTAGTGATCTCTCTCTGTCAAATAAATAAAATTTTTTAAAAATTAAAAAGAAAAAAGAACACCCTGTGGGCTCTGCCAGGAAGGACTGTCCAAGAAGTTGTCGCTTTGTATTGGCGATCATTGTCATGGATGTCTACAATTGCCCAAATCCAGCAAGGAGAGCTGGGGAGGGAGGGGCGGGCAGGAGGAGGGAGAGAAGGGCCAGTCGGGGGAGGGGGAGAGGGAGAGGCCGGCCGGGGGGAGGAGGGAAGGCAAAAGCAGCACCAGGTTAGAGGGGCCAGCCTCCCTCCCCAGATCTCTGTTACCTACAAATTCCAGTAGCCCAGTCTCCCAGAGGAGGAGGTGAGAGGAGAAACAGTGGAGTGAGGGGGTTAATAATGGGGTTTGGGTCACTTACAATCATGCTGGGCCTCTTCCCCAAACTTGCAATTAAACAGCTTATTTTAATGGAAGGTCCTTGCTCGGGAATGAACACATTCAGAGACTGAACTGTCTGAAGTGTGTTCTGCTGGAAGCTGAGCCTCAGCCGTGCAGTTGGTTATTCCTTCCAGCTCTTCCTTGTTTAGGAGCCCAGGCCATCCTTCAGAGGCACCTGCTGCCTGGGGAGGATGCCAGCTTGAAAGGGCCCCAGATGCTGCCCACTGCTGGGCACTTTTTGCTCCAAAGATGTGCTCAGGAAATCCAAAAATTCGATGCAGTCCATCTCAGCGTCCTTGACTGGTACGGCACCCCCGTCCTGTGCAGATGGACATGGAGTGCCTCTCTGAAAACACATCTCTGGGAGGTAAATAATGGATGCCCAGAGGTATTGAAGTCTGAATCCCTGGAACTTGTGAATAGTTATGTTACTTGATAAGGGGAATTAGGGAGTCAGATGGGATTAAAGTTCCCAACCTGGGGTGCCTGGGTGGCTCAGTGGGTTAAAGCCTCTGCCTTCAGCTCAGGTCATGATCCCAGGGTCCTGGGATCGAGCCCCGCATCGGGCTGTCCGCTCAGCGGGGAGCCTGCTTCCTCCTCTCTCTCTCTCTGCCTGCTTCTCTGCCTACTTGTGATCTCTGTCTGTCAAATAAATAAATAAAATCTTTAAAAATAAATAAATAAAAATAAATAAAAATAAATAAATAAAGTTCCTAACCAGCTGAATTTGACATAAAGAAATTATCCCAGATCATCATCCAAAAACTTGGAAAAGGTTTGGCAACCTTTTTTGCCATCAAAGTCCCCAGAACACCTTGACCAATGCAGACGTCCTCCAGCCCTCCTTAGGGAAGAAGGGACCTTGGCTTCTACCCTACTCCTGTGTTTCCGTTTTTGTTTTTAAGTAGGATCCTTGCCCAGTGGGGAGCCCAATGTGGGGCCTGAACTCATAACCCTTAGATCAAGACCTGAGTTGAGATCAAGAGTTGGACGCTCGATTGAGCTATCCTGGGGCCCCACCCTAGTCCAGTCCTCTTTGTTATTAAAGGGGTAACGTCTGGGTTGAGGGGTGGTGTGAATGCATTGGACCAACTCCAACCTAAACAGCATAGACCTTCATAGTGGATCTTAGCCCACTTGGTCCTCCTGTTCGTCCACAGTTAATGCTAACGTTGGCCGGGTGTCTTTGCCTGCAACAGCCTAGATCTTCTTCTAATTCATATATTTCTTTAAGATTTTTTTTTTAGGTAATCTCTCTACCCAACATGGGGCTCGAACTCACAATCCCGAGCACAAGAGTTGCGTGCCCTACCAACCGAGCCAGCCGTGCACCCCTACAGCCCAGATCTTTAAATTCTGTGGCCTTCTCATGGCCTGATAGTGAATTTCTCTCATGGAAAAACCATCAATCTCTTCTTTGAGAACTTCTTGGCATAAATGCCAGGTCCACGTTGCCCTCCAGCCTAGACCTTCGATTTATTTCTTTTTCTCCTCTTTAGCGTGAAGGGTATTTACTTTGACCTGTATCTGGGCTTTTATTTTGGGGAGTTGGTTGTCCAGTAGCTGAAGATTCCTGGAATTAATGGTCCCTGACAATTGGTGCCAATTGAACAAACCAGTCACCCTGGACCCTGAACGACCATCTTATCAGCTGGGCACTTATGGTTTCCATTATAAATCCAGGCTGAAGTTACAGTGACTCTAAGGGAAGTTATAGCTTCCCTTATCGTTGCCCATGGGTACTTATCAGAGAGCTCCTCTTGGGCAGGCCATTATTTCACTGTTGAGGTAAAGACCCACTGGAGATCAGTGCCCTTCTAAGAGATCCAAGAGCGCTCCCTCACCCTCCTACCACGTGAGGACATCTGGAAGATGGGTGTCCCCGCACCGGGAAACTGGCTTTCACCAGACACCATATCTGCAGGTGACTTGATCTGGGACTTCCCAGCCTCCAGGACTGTGAACAATAAATCTATGTGGTTTATGAGCCCCACAGCCTATGATATTCTGTTACAGCAATCCAGGTGGATGAAGACATTCAGTTTTTGCCCAAAACTCTCCCCAGTGTTCCTCCTTTCCCATTCACTGTAAGAGCAGACCTTAGTACATCTCTGCACAAATGACTGTCCTTGACCCCCGGGGAGTTTCTCCTGTGGTCACAGCCACAAGTGGGAGGGAAGTTTTGCTCTCCCAGTGGTACAAAAGGGTAAATAACCACCATGCTGTTTTTCTTAGCTTTACAGAATCCTTTCCTTCCTCCGTAACTCTAGCCACCAACCCAAAACACTGGGGTCTTGGGGCAACAGTACCACTTGTCCCCCTTGTCACCAGATGCTTCAGCAACCAGGGTCACTAACCTCCCAGCATCCTAATCCGCAGCCGCAGGGTCACACCAATTTCTTCCAAAGGGGCACCATGTTCTCATCAATCTCCAGAAGAAGCGGTGTTATAATCCATTGTGACCAACTTGTCAGGGGCAGGTGGGCGAAGCCCCACATAGTATGGCCTCTGTATGGGTTGAATGGCATCCCCCAAAAGATACGCCCACCCTGGACCTTAGAATGTGACCTTATTTGAAATCAGCAGTCTTCGCAGTTGCCTGAGAGGATCTCAAGATGAGATCATCCTGGATGAAGAAGGTCCAGTAACAACGGCGATCTTCACTGGAGACGGTGAAACGGAGAAAGAGACAGAGGAGAGCACGTGAACACGGCGGCAGAGATTGCCGTGACGTGTCTGCGAGCTAAGGAAAGCCAAGGACTGCTGCTGGCCACCAGAAGCTGGAAGAGAGGCGTAGGTCTAAGGGCTTCTAGAAGGAACTGAGCTGCTAACACCTTGATTTCAGACTTCAGGCCCTCAGAACTGTTGCTTTAAGCCACCAGCTTTGGGACTATTGTTCCAGCAGCCAGAGGAAACTAATGTAGTCTCTTTTACCACAAGGATGAATAGGGCCAGCTCTGATGAACTTTTGTCAAGAGTTAAAGTTTTGGGTCACCTGGGTGGCTCAGTCAGTTAACCATCTGCCTTTGGCTCAGGTCGTGATCCCAGGATTGTGGGATCGAGTCCCACATCAGGCTCTCTGCTCAGTGGGGAACCTGCTTCTCCCTCTGCCGCTCCCCCTGCTCATGCTCTCTTCCCCATCCCCCTGCCGTTAAATAAATAAATAAGCAAATAAATAAATAAAATCTTTAAAAAAAAGAGTTACAAATTCTGAATTAGGAACATAGAATTTTTTACTTTGTTAAAACACAGCAGTTTTCCTTGGCTGTCAGAGAAATTCATTGTTTCAAGACACTCTACTTGGCAAGCCCGCCCTGGGTCTTGTTGGGGCTTATTGGTTGTGGTTTCTCCCGCTGGCAGGCAGCCAAGGCCACTAAGAATGAGATCTTTAACTTGCCAAACAACAAGACAAGAAATAACAAGTGCTGGGGAGGATGTAGAGAAAGAGGAACCCTCACACGCTGCTGGTGGAAATGTAAACTGGGGCTGTCACTGTGGAAAACAATGCGAAGTTTCCTCCGAAAATTAAAAATAGATCTATCATATGACCCGGCAATCCCAATTCCACTTCTAGGTGTTTATCCAAAGAAAATAAAAATGCTAACTCAAAAAGACCCATGCACCCGTATGTTCATTGCAAACTTATTTACACTAGGCAAGATATGGAAGTAACTGACATGTTCATTGATGGAGGAATGGATAAAGATACGGTCTCTACATATAGTGGAATATTATGCCACCATAAAAAAAAAGAATGAGATCTTGCCTTTTGTGACAACATGGACGGACTGTGAGGATAGTATGCTAGGTGAACTAAGTCATACAGAGAAAGACACTTACTATATGATTTCACTTGTATCTGGAATCCAAAAAGCAAAGCAAACAAGCAAACAAACAAAACACACAGACACAGGATAGACTGGCATTTATCAGAGAGGAAGGAGGTTGGGGGCGGGCGGAAAGGGGTCTCGAGTCAATTGTATGATGAGGAAGGGTAACTAGACGTATCGTGGAGATCGCTTTGCTGTGTGTGTACAAGTATCAATCTGCTGTATGTATGGGACACCTGAAATTAACATAATGCTCGATGAAAAATAAAGATTGCATAATTACGTGTGCTTTTTATAGATAAACATATATAATGTAAAATGAAAAAAAAAATAAAAACCTTCCAACACAGAGATTAAAAAAAGATATCATCACAGACTGAAAGCTGTGGACCCTAGAGGAATTTTCTAGCACTTTGTACACACTCACAATTCAAGCACGTAAAATATTTCAATGCCAATTACAACAGTTCATACAAGAAATGGGCTGGACCCTTCATTTGCCAAGTTATTTCATCTTTATCTCCTGCACCAGCAGTCTCCTTACCCCCATCCTGCCCACAGCTTCCTTGCAAGGTTTTTGCCCAAACTCTATTAGGCGCTTTTTCTTTTTCTTTTCTTTTCTTTTTTTTTTTTAAATACAGAAACACAAACCAAGGAGTTTTAGCAAAGGCACTACAGGTCTGTGTAGTAGCTGGACCGAAGCGGGGCAACTTACACCAGTAAGCACAGCTTTTTTTTTTTTTTTTTTTTTTTTTTTTTTTAAGTAAGCACAGCTTTAAACTGCATTTTGGTTTTAAATGGCTATCAATGCAGCCTCAAACTCACTTTTTTTTTTTTAAGATTTTATTTATTTAAAGAGAGGGAGAGAAAGAGAGCAGGGGGAGGGGTAGAGGGAGAGAGAATCTCAAGCAGACTCCACACTGAGCACGGATCCCAACTCAGGGTCCCATCCCACGACCCTGAGATCACAACCTGAGGCGAAATCAAGAGTCAGATGCTCAACCGACTGGGCCACCCAGGTGCCCCTCAAACTCACTTTTAACACCCAAAGTCACCAATCTTACCTCTAGCCACTTGACCTACAAATGTTTACCAACAGGTGGCATCAACTATGAGGTTCCAGAAAATTCTATATGCTAACCTGACCCATGACCCTCACAGTTCCCAAATAGGTAGGATGCCTGCCTCTGGCCCACTATTCAGGTGAGGGCTGCACTACCAGATCCTGGGGCACGTATATGATTAAGGGTACTGTACCTTTACAGTCCCCACACGGGGCACCAAATTTGTTAAGCTCACCCACACATGACAAGCCAAGGCCAAAGCCAGTCCTGATCTGACCAGTAGAGATACCAAGAGCCGCTTGTGAATTTACTGTCGATTACTTACACGGATGGTGAAAAGCAGAACAAGGGTGTTCTGGCCAACCGTCCGTGGAAACAGCTTGCATCTTGTTTCGTAGGCAGCAGTGATGGTCTCTCTTGCAGAGATGGTAACTGGTTAGCTGTATTGTTAAAGGCATGGGTTCTAGGACCAAACACTTTGTGGCTTTAGTAACATAACCTCTCTGATATTCGGAGATCATCTTCATCTATAAAATGGGAGTCACATTCATTTTACGGTTGTTGTGAGGGTTAAACATTCCATCACGTAAGGCCTCTTATGCCTTTGGTGTGGGTAAGAAGCACAAAATTTATCTCGACACTGACCATATAAGCAAAGTATTCACAGGGTTTCATTCCCATGTGTAAACCACCCTCACGACTTTTGAAACAAGGCAGGGATCAAATAAATATTCATCTCCTGTATAACGCTTCCACCAAGCCTGGGAAATCCTGTCCCAGCATGTACCCCGTTATTTGGGAAGACACAGTAACAGCAGCACTGAAGGTAGCCTAATGGCTTTACCCCACCCAGACCCACGTTAAAGCTATCTCAAATGAGATTGTGCTAAGTAGGGGCGCCTGCGTGGCTCAGTCGGTTAAGCGGCTGCCTTCGGCTCAGGTCATGATCCCGGAGTCCTGGGATGGAGTCCCGTGTCGGGCTCCCTGCTCAGCAAAGAGCCTGCTTCTCCTTCTCCCTCTGCCTACTTACGCTCTCTATCAAGAAATAAAATCTTAAAGAAAAAAAATTGGGGTAAGTAGGGGAAAAGACAAAAGATGTGGCAGGAGAGGAGGTCAAAGAGTGGAAGGAGGAAAAACAGAGACTGGCGTAACTATTCTTAGCACATACTCCCTACTGTTCTGGGTGGAAGGGAAGGAAGGCTTCACTGATCTGCTCAAGACCCAGGGCAGACAGACTACCTAAGCGGGAGGGACAGGCCATTCTTCCCGTGTTCTGTTTACACAAGACTTCACAAGATGGTAAGGGATGCTAGACCCATCTATTTACTCAACAGATAACCTGGAACGTTTCTTCAAGCATGGTGTTGCCCAGGACCGCCATGTGGTCTTTGAAAGACACGTCGTCAGAGGGGAAAGGGCTGGACCAAGAAATCAGGAGAGCCAAGCTGGGAGAGTAGGCTGCATCCCATGAGGTTATCTGCTTACCGACCTGACATTCAAAATAGAAGTCAAGGGAAGGATCACAGTGGTGACCAAACCCAGAAGGAAGAAGCCACTTGCATCGTTGTGGGTTTTTTTGTTTTTTTTGTTTGTTTGTTTGTTTGTTTTTCCCAGAGCAGGTGTCAAGAAGGGCAACACCTCTCCCCAACTTCCCCAACCGTGGCTGCGCTGCACGGGGATTTCCTAGCATTTTTTCACAGTGGAGGCCTTATTCCAGCCTGCAAAGGAACTGAACAAGGGACCATCTCAAAGCCACTCCTGTTGACTGTTCGCTAATTGAAGAAAAACGCCTAGTTTGTATTCGAGCGACTCTGGTGCCTGGGAACCAGGCCTCACGCTGAAGTCAGCCGCCCAAAGTCTGAACACCGCAGCCACTGGATCCCCAAAAGTCCCCCCGGAGACACACAGACACACGCGCGCATGCGCACGCAGTTTTCAACAAAAGTTTCCTTTTATTTTGGAATTGAAACAGCAGAATGAAGTGGTATGTAGCTGAAACACACTTTGCGGGGAAAGCTGGAGCGCTCACCCAGCAAAAACACAAATTCGCCAAGTCTGAGCCAGCGGCCCACCACCCCGGGGCAGAGCAAAGAACGCGGAGGGGGTGGGGCGGGGGAAGGGTACAACCAGAATCCGGCGGTGACGGCTGGCAGGTGCCCAGGCAAGTACAATATTCGAAGTGGCCGCAATTACAGACCGGGAGAGCAGTCACATGCGGGAGCCCCCTCCGGCCCCGACCGGGATTCGCAGCCATAGAAACACATCTTCCACTCTCCCGAGTGTGTGAGGTCTCAGGACTGGATGCCCACGCACCTTGCCTCGGGGGAGGGAGCTCCTCTGACTTAGTCTGGTTTCCGGGACCTGGACGAAGATGCTGGAGAAAGGGGAGACTCCAAGTGGTGGGAGAGGTTGTTCATTCACTGCGCTAACTCGTCGTCTGCTGAAATTCATTTTGAACAGCTTTACACGGCAGTGGGTTACATAAAATTTACACAGAAGCGTTACAAGTGTTAGAAGCGCCTCCCAACCCCCTCAGGGGGGAAACGGTGAGTCGAGAAGCACCCCAACACAGTCTGTATTCTTGGCTGGGGAGCGGGGGCTGAAGTCACCTGGCTGGGAGGGTCTTGGGTTGAGCACAGGTAGACTCACCGGAGGGAAGGTGGGGGGTAATGGGGGAGACCGCAAGCCAGGGGGCTCTGTGAAAGCTGTACCTGTTAGATTAGCACGTTATCTTAAGCAAGTGGAGAAACTCACCAGAGTGAAACTTATTTACCAGGGAAAAAAAGAGAAAAGTTGGGGAATTAAAACAATCCAGTGGTCACTGGAAAATGTCTCCCTCTTTTTTTTTTAATTTTTAAAATTTTTTTGGTTTTTTTTTACAATTTTTTGGAAAGTATTTTTAAGGTAATTTTTTTTTTTTCCTTTGGAAAAAGAAATCTTTCCCCCCCCCCTAACCTAAGCAAGTGGAGTTGCCACTACCTAATTCCTATTGTCTTGCTAAGAGGTAGATAAAACAAAAGTGAAATGGGGCTTCTATGAGGAGGTCCATTAGAGGGTGGGGAGGGGCTGGGACTGCCCAGTGGGCTCCCCAACTACAAAGACGCCTGAGCGACCAGAGGACGGGGGGCCTTGGACTCTCAGGACAAAGGATCCTGCACCGCCTCTTCCAGAGCCAACCGTCCCCGTGATGACAGAGAAGGGGGTACAGTGGAGGCAGAACCTCTCAGAAAAAGCCTGGAGGTCTGAGCTCTGCTTTCCCAGGCCTAAGCCCCCACATCACGTCCAGCCAGCCTCTCTGGTCCAACAAGACAGAGCAAGTAAGGCAGAAAGGGGGGCACCTCATTGCCAGACCTCCCAGCCCCGTCGACAGGAACAGGGGAAATCCTGGCAGGCCTGCCTGTCCCTCCAGAACAAACCTTTCATGGCACAAGCCTCTCAACTCACTTCTCCTGGCTGGGATTCATACCCCCATGCACGAGTCCCGCCCTTGGTTCCAATCTTACTGTAAGGATTGAGGTAGTTAATCCATTTCTACTCGTAGCGTCCATCACCTGTGGTTACTCAAAACTTGTGCTCCGGAGGAGCTTCCTGCTAGTTCATTTCAGAAAACAAAAAACACAAAACACAATTCTTTCATGTGTCAGTCCGGATTCAACCATACTGAGGCACCCTACTAATGGTGCCATCATCAGGCTGTGCCCCAAGGAGGTGCACTGGGCCCAAGGGTCAAGGTTGGGATCTGGCCCTCACCCTCTACCTCCACCTTCGATCACGAGGCCTCCTCCCTGCCCTGGACCCTGATAGAGAAGCCTTATGTATCCAAAGGAAAGAAACCAAAGCTTTCAGCTGGTGTTACTCTAAGTCTGAATACAAGAGAAATGTTCTGCATCTAAGTCATCGAGCGTTTGGAAGGGAAATGGCTTTGTCCCCTGGCACTGAGGATTTGTCTTCCATCTTCCTGCGATTACTTTTTCTTAGGCTGTGCTGTCTTCCTTCTACCAGTTTTCAACAGGCAAAACAGCTGCATGGTTTGAATGTCAAAGCCACTAGGCTCTCCCCCCACCCCTGGCTGGGAGGTGGGACAAAAGGGGGAACGAGAGATGCCAGCTTCTCCGCGCATCGGAAGCTCGGACGGTCCCTCTGGGGCTCTGTGAGGTAGTTAACAGCGCACTGCTGGTTCCCAGTTTGGCAGAGGGTATGTCTGGGGTGGGAGGAGGGGAAGGCACCCTTGAGAGCTAACTGAGGCCCCTCCTCGCTGCCAGTCTGCCAGGCCTGAAGGGAACTCACCGTGCCATCTCTGCAGCGGGGGCAGGGGACGGAGAGCAGTCCCACGTGGAGGAGCCCCAAACTTCCCCTCCTGCCCCAAAGTGCAACCAGGAGCCCATGGACCCCTTTCTCAGCTCCCTACCCCTTGGCAAGTCCTGGCCCCAAGTCCCCCAGGAGCCTTGGAAGGGAAGGGACACGTCTTTAGCTCACACTGTCTCCGGGAGCCCCTCCCAGACAGCCCAAGTCTACGTTGAAAGATGGCTACTGCTTTGATTCAAAAGCGGCCTCTCAGCCTCTGTCTGTCTGTCTTTGGCACAGAGGAAAACGGACACAGAGCCACCTGGAGTGTTCCCCCCAGTGTTCTCTGGGTTTTACACGGGATCTTTGCTGCCAAGAGTGAGGCATACCTAAGAATAGCTCCCAACCGCCGCCCCCCCCGCCCCCCCCCGCAGTGGAGAGCTCACGGGGAAAGGAATAAAGACTGACCAGGACCTGGGGGGGCAGGCAGAAAGGGCAGCAGGGGAGAAAATTCCCTGTCCCTCCGCTCAGCTCTCTCCTACCCAGGCCCCTCCGAGGTGCCAAGTCCAAAACCCAAACCGCAAAAGGCAACCAGACCCTGAGGGGATTAAAGCCATTGGGGTATTAACTGTCAGATGCAGGTTCAAAGTTAGTGAATCAAACCATTTTGGGGGTTTTTTTGTGTGTTCCACAGAATTAAAAAATATATCAAGAGATGGTCCTTTCTTAAAAATATATATGTAGCGCACACACACACACATACATATATATATATAATCTTCGAGTATAAGAAGTGGTTTTTTAAAAGTCACTTTTCTCAGATCATCCAAATCTCCCAAGTGCTTTTCACGTTGACTTATCTCGCCAAGAATGGGGAAATGGAGGTGATGCAGGGGAGGATAAGGAACTGTCCCAAGACCCAGCCTAGGGGTCAAAGGCAGGCCCACCAAGACAGGTCCTTTATCTCCCCTAAACTTTAACCACCAAACCATATTCCTTCTGCTTCTGGTAGGGTAACGTTCACAACCTTCCTGCTGGGCAAACGTCAGCGATGAGTGGAGCTGTGCCTAATTCATCTCCTGTTGGACAGTCCCTCGCCACACTTCCTGACCTCTTCTGGGAGCTGAATCAGCCAAAGGAAAAGTACGTGGGCTTACAGTGTGAAGGGAGCAGGATCCCAAGGAAACTGAACACTGCAACAATCACATTTCAGGTACTGTGGGTGGTTTTTGTTTTTGTTTTTCCTGCTGGTAGTCTGAACCAGATACTAAAGCATGCTTGCTGCTGGAAATTTGCCTTAAATCACCAAATGGCCGATGTCTGAATGTTATCTGCTTCATTTTGGGATAAAGCATAGAGAGCCAGAGATGGAAGTTGGGAGACCCTTTTTTTTTTTTTTTTTTTGTGGTTAGGACAGGTGGGAAGCTCGGATTACATTGGCCTGATATTACCCCTAAATGCTCTCCTGCGTACTCCTCTCTTTGGAACAGACCATTCCGGAGGTTATATGTCATGGGGACAAAGGGATAAGACTTGAGCGAGGCAAGAACATGTCCCCAATCACATTTCCATACCTCCTACCCCTCCTGGCGACCCACCACCCTAAATTAAGAATTCCTTTAGTTTGGGTCCACTATTGAAATCAATCAGATCAATCTAAAGAAGACAGAGGAGACAGGGCAGGGCGGGGGGCGGGGGGCAGTTATCCAAGAGTGGGTCTGCTCCTTGGTCTGTTGACATAGACCAAAAAGAACAGCAAGATGGGACTGAAATGAAAATAACAGGAAAAAAAAATAGAAAAAGAAAGAAGGAAAAAGAAAAAGATGGCAATGACAGACCAGGTGGCCCTCTCTTGAGGGTGTGAGAGCAGCTATGTCTCTTCTACCAATGGAATCTTGGCTCCCATATTTCTAGACAGAGAAATAGAGTTTGTTTGTTTTTTTAAATGGGTATATTTTTTTAGTTATTATTTCACTCCTCGATAAAACGGAGGCAGTATTTTAAAATATCTCAACAGCACCACTTGTGGGGAAAATTGGCTGGGATGCCCTTTAACCAAAAAGGGAGAGATGGGGGCGGACGCCAGGAGCCGGCTGCTGGGGTTTGTTGTCTGGCCCCTGGAGGCCCACAGCTTGGCCAGGTCTCTGGATCCTGACAAGCAAGGGAGTTTCCAGGAGAGAGGAATCTGGGAGTCTGAGATCAGGGCCTCCCCCCAGGCTCGCTCATCACCAGCCTCCTCCCCAAGAGCCAGCCCCTGCTGCCTTTCCCACAGGGCCTGTTCTCCATAGAGAGATCCTAAAGGCTTACACTGGCTCATGTTGTAAGAAATTATGAAACATAACTTTCTCATTTTTTTCTTTTCATTAAAAAAATAAAATATTCAAGACTATCAGCTTCTCTTTTGCTTTGCTCTTCTTTTTTTATATAAAATATCAGCAAGCCGCAAAGAAAAAAAAAGGTTAAAAAAAAAAGCGGGGGAACAAAAAGGAAAGTAATTGCTGAGGTAACTTCATACCTTGAGGTAGTTTACTTCGCGCACAGCATTACCTGACTGACTCCGCCCACGTGTCATGGTTGTCTCGTGATTACTACTGTCGTGGTTGCAGTGTTGGAAGGAGGGGAGGCCACGCATGGGCTCTTCCACATGCAGAGAGGCTTTCCTCCCTTCCCAGCACACTTGATAGCATTGTCCAAGGTAGCTAAAGTGCACCACCTGGCTAATATGCATTGACAATGAGAATATTCAGAGGGGAGGCCTAACCTCATTTAACTGATGGCTGCCGTCTTCCACAAGCGCTGAACTTCCAACGGGATCTTATTGAGCCTGGTAAATTAATAAATTAAGCTTATTTACCCCTTTGTGCATAACGCTGCTGGTATTTTGAATTCTGTTCTCAGGCACAACTCTTGTCGTGCCAATGATTCACAGAGGCAGAAGCCATCGGTTAAATAGGCCTCTAGGATAAAAACAGAAGCAAATACTCTCCAATGTACTGAATATTCGTAATACATGCCAGATGATGGGCTTTAGCTTTACCGGGAGCTCAGGGTTGGGTTCCACATCCCACCACCACCAAGGGAACAGTGCCGTGGAGGGGGAGTGCCCCACAACCCCTACCTCTGGGAACCAGCCCTTATAGGAGCACATGGGCTGGAGTGAGGGCACAGTGGCAGCCTTTGGGGCCACTCAAGTCCTCCATGGAACTGAGACTTTATCAAGGGGAGTCATGTCCCCTTCCCAGTGCTCATATCCAATCATTAAAATAGACTTTAAAAAAATATAAAATCTGCCTGAGAATGATAGGAATCAGGGACAGTACAGTGGTCAGCCCCTATCCCGCTGAGCATTCAGTACCACCCATGTGCACCTAGATGGGGAGAAGGACACGGATGGGGCAGGGAATCTTGGTGGGGACGTCCCGACCGAGTGGAGAAAATTTTAATCACGCCAATTTTTCACCCCGGTGATCTGGACTAGACCAGCCGTAAGGGCACTCCTTTTAAACGTGGATTACTATATATTTTAATCATATTTCTCCCCCATTCTTTATTCCTTGCTGTTCCTATCGGTTGGTTAGGGAAGGAGTGGAATTAGACTACAGATGCTGGTGTGTCTTCTCCTTTGAATCAGTAAGGTAAGCAAAGCAATGCACTGGTTCCCACTTTTTCTGGTAGCAGTACAGATAAAACAATCCGTGTGACTATAGAAAAAGGCTATCCAGGAACAGGCTACAGGAACAGGCTATGTCAGGGCACGAGAATAGAGGTATTTTAATCAAAGGACCAAGTAGGAGAAGGCTGGAAGGATTTTAGGGTCAAGAAGCAAACCATCCTTTGAGGCTGATTGAAACACCCCTCTGAGTGATTGAAAAACCTGAAGGAAATTTTATTTCTCTTCCCACTGGGGACTAACCCACCCTCTCGGTGGGACCTGGAGAACTTACTTCAACAATCCACGTTTAAAAGCACCCTGAGCTAGAATCGCCACGGTGACACCCTGAGGGGCAGGCAGTGTCGGGCCAATTGGTTGGGCGTGTGGGGCCAAGGGATCAGGGTTCCTCACTGGAACGTCTTTTCTCAAGCAAGTGGGCAAACCTGATCTACATCCCGGCCCAAGTGTCCCTGATTCCCACTCATTCTCAGGCCTGCTGGGGAGAACGCGCTCTCGACTTCAGCCTGTTGTCTTTGAGTCGATGTGACAGGGAGGGGCTGGTCACTTCCTCCGTGCCTGGGCCTGGTTACTCTGTCCCTTTTGGTGCAGCTGTTTAACTTGGGCCAGGATGTCTCGTATCTTCCGCTGTGCCATCTGTAGGAAAACCAACGAGGCCAGAGTGAAGACCCCCTTGAAGATCCCCCAAAGGATCCCCCAAAGGCAAGGAGAGAGCCTGACCCCGGGGGAAAGAGGCCACCAGGACCTAGACACCGGCAACAAGCACAACAGGAAGAGCGAGAGTAAGCGGGACCCAAAGTTTCTCTGCCTCCCCGTGGGCCCTGAGCAACCCCATGGCGGGGTGGGGAGAGGCCTAAGGGAGGGGGAGGGGGACCCGGAATACAAACTCATTCACCAGAATTGAAAAACTGACGACAATAGTTGCCACACACGCTACTGAACCCCAAACAGAACTCCTGGGGTTTCCAGGAGGATGTCTGGTCGGAGGATCATCATGCGGGAGACTTCACAATTCAGACTCCCCGCTCTACACGTGAAAACATCACCAGCCAAGGGGATGAAGTCATGTCCAGACACGGATTTACAAATAAAACGGTGAAACCTAAGCAATGGACAAAAGACCCAAGGATCTGTCTCTCAGAGTCTTTCCTTCTCAAAGGTGTTTCGCTAAAAACAGAGCTCTGCAAGGGAAGCGGACTGGAACAGGAGGCGCCCCAACCACTGACCAGAATCGCTTCCTTCCATCAACGGAGCGCTCGGTTTCTCGGTTCAAGAGAAAGGTGGTGGAGGTGGGGGAAAGGCTGTGGACTCGGGATTCCCGCACTTCCCATGCAGTCGGCCGCTTCTAACACACGAAAAACGCACGCACCTCTGCACCGCCACCGCCCACGTCAGCACTGGGAACATCCTAGCCCAGTGCGTCCTTGGATCTATCCTTCATGCTACCACGCCTGTACAATGAGGCTGTCATGGTGATTAAGTGAGCTCATATATGTGAGCCACACGGAACGGTGCTCGGTGCATCAGATGCACACGGAAATCTAGGATACTATCGTGGCTCTTGTTCTCCGAGGACTGTCACGGGAAGTTTCTCGGCCCAGGCCATACAGCAGAAAGGCCACATGGGGTCTGAGCTCCAAGCCCTCTGCCTCCAAACCCCCATTCCTGGTGCTGCACAGCCATACCACACTGGGAACTGAGAGCCGGGAACTGGGATTCTGGGTTCCTGTCCTGTCCTTGACCGCTTAGGCAGCATCTAGCTTATTAGGAAGCTGCCTATCCTCTCAACAGAAGGGCTCATGTGCAGGAGTCCCCATATCCCTTCCTGTTCCACCGCCAGAGGATTTCAGGGCAACCCCACTACCTTCCAATCAACCTTTTTCTGCCTTTTTGAGATTCAGAGCATTTGAACCTAATATCCACCCTCTTTCCAGACTCCAGAGTCGGTCCCAATGCCAGGCAGTGCTGACTGGCCCACAGAAGTGGTATGGGGATGGTGAGTTCTGGAATGGGACAGCGGAACCGGAAGCAGGGATGGAGGTAGTCACTGTAAGAAAGCCAAAGGGACTGCACTGACACGAGGCGGGGAGTGCCCTATGTACCTGGCTGGCATAAAAATGCCCAATGATCTTGACGATGACCTGGTCATTCTCATCTGGAGTCTGGTCTCTTGGCACCACCACCTCGGCCGCTGTCAAATTCTGCAACTCATTTACCTGGGTGGGGTGGGGGGCAGAGAGCAGCTTAGGATGCTATCCGGAAAGCACAGAAGGGGCTGGAGGGAGGGGCAGGAGGCAAGTCCCTAGCAGGTAACTGGAGGACCCAGGAGCCAGGCCAGGGAGGAGAATTAAGTAAAGGAGCAAGTGGGGAGTCCTCAGGTCATACGGGGTAGGGAGTAGGAGGCCAGGGCAGAGCTGTGCGGTGTAAGCACTACGACCCAGCACGTCCATCCCTGGCCCTCCAGGCTCACCGTTTTGCCGCCTTTGCCAATGACTCTGCCAGCAGCGGATGCCGGCACCCGGATGTGGGTCTCCAGCTTCACTTCCTCCTTGGGACCAAAGAAGTTCTCCTCCTTGAGTTTTCCATAAATTCTTCCCTGAGCCTGATAAGAGGAGGTCCTTGTTAATCAGCGGGCCACACACGACAGAAGGGAAGCAAGGGAACCGTGCGACCGGAGCCCCCAAGGTACACCCGATCCCCTTTCGCCCCAAGGCCCAGCTCAACCATTTACACCAGGGGATGCAAAAATGGCCCGTGAGCAGCGACCTGTTTCTTGTGCTTCCTTGTAATACTAGAGAGCCCGGGTAGAGTAACTGAACACATACTTCCAGAGACAATTCAGAAGCTAAAAACCCCTGCAGGCTCTGGGATGATCGTGAACAAGGCAGCTGATCAAGTCAGCCGGAGGACAGGCTGCTGGACAGTCCCCACAGCCTCTAGAGCTAGCCCTAGCCCTGCCTAGGTCAGGAGGAGCCAACGGTTCGCTCTCTGACTCTGTGACCACCAGTTCAGGGACCCAGCAATGCAGCAGGACATAAAGAAAGAAAGGAGAGGAGGGAATTGGGCATCAAAGATCTTCCTTATTAAGGGAAGCAGGACACAAGAAAGAAGCCCTCAGCCTTCCTTCTGTCCCAGATTTCTGTTCACCTTCAGAAGTAAAGAGCGAAGAAGTCAACAGAAATGGAGTCTGATGCCAAATTAACAGCCAGCACTGCACTGCTGCCCTCGGGCACCCCCAGCTGGCTCAGTCAGCAGGGCATGAGACTCTCCATCTCAGGGTCGTGGCTGCAAGGCCCACGCTGGGTGCAGGGATTAAGTAAATAAGTAAAAACTTTTTAAAAGAAAGTGTTATGTAGGGGCGCCTGGGTGGCTCAGTGGGTTCCTCTGCCTTCAGCTCAGGTCATGATCCCAGGATCCTGGGATCGAGCCCTGCATCGGGCTCTCTGCTCAGCAGGGAGCCTGCTTCCTCCTCTCTCTCTGCCTACTTGTGATCTCTACCTGTCAAATAAATAAATAAAATCTTTAAAAACTAAATAAATAAAAATAAAAATAAAATAAAAAGACGAAGGTGTTCTGTAGACTTCCACTCCTACCCAACCTCGATTCCTTCCTTTGGAAAAACAAAGATGAGAACCTTAAATTGGGCTTCTGGGGGTCCAGTGATGATGACCATACGAACTTTGGAGTCAGGAGTTTCAGGAGGAGCAATCTAGAAAGGAAAGAACTGGTCAAAAAGGTGCCCCCTACCTCCACCGAGAGCCCCCCACCGTCACCCCAATTCCACCGCCTACTTCCGAGGGCCAGGAGAGGCGACAACAAATACCCTGAGCCCCAAGGGCACTGCCCCTGCACCAAAAATGTGATGAGGACATGTGTGTGTTGCATGTGTGCCCGGGACAGTCCCTAAGCAGGGCCTCCCCGCCCCACACCCTCCCAGCTTCCTGGGGAGGCTTCCGTGGAGTCCTGCTCGGAGTGGGGCACCAACAAAATGCCCACGGTGAGGAGGGCAGGGACCACACCAGCAGAAAAGAATCCCTGCGTCTGACCAACTCCTTTAGGACTGCCAACACTACTGGATTTGGGCTTGTGAAACTTAACTCTGTTTAGTTCGTGTCTCTTCTCTCTGCACCAGACCCCGGCCAAGGAAGGCAAAAAGACAGCTGGCACCCGCTGCAACCACTGAGCACCAGGCACTGGCCAGGCACTGGCCCCCGACTGCCTCACTTTGTGGCACTAGGACTGGGAGTGCAGTCACGAGGGATCAGGGGCTGAGGGCTGAACCCACGTCAGTCCGTGCCAGAACCTAAGCTCTCCTCCTAGGCTGCAACTCCACCTGCTCCCTCCCCTGGAAGCCCAGGAGCCCCAAAGGCACCAGGCAAGGTCAAATGCAAAGGGGACTGGGACAGGATGACCAGCAGAGAAAGAAGCCACCCAAGAGCAGCCCCATGGGGCATCCAAGAAGAAAGGCTGATGGAGTGGAAGCAGAGCGCTCCCCTCTTCCCAGGACCTGGAAGGAGGCAGAGCAGGTCACCTTAATGGAGGCGCTGGCGAATCGTGAGAGCTGTTTGATGTGCTGTCCCTTCTTCCCGATGATGGCCCCCACCGCCTGCGCTGGGATGAACACCTGCACCGTCTCCTGCTCCGGGGCCTGCTGCCGGGGCAGGGCGTGTTATCACGGGGGTGGGGGGGGCAGGCTCAGCCTGGAGCCCTTCCACCCCCCAGGCGAGCGTCCTCCAAGAGAAGGAGCCAGACACTGGGTGGCCAACATGGGCGACCCGCTCCCGGGCTCTCCCAGGGGCCAAAAGGGACAAGGGACAGTGCTGCCAGCTGCCCAGGTGGCCTCTGCAGCACTGTGCACACGGCTGGGAACACTGCACAAGAGGGACATCCCAGACCTCCCTTTCCTCCTCCCTCTCTGCAAATTCCTAAGCATCAGGCTCCCACAGGGGACTCGACCCTAAGAGAGGCCATGGAAGGGCTCAGGGCCCCCAGTCAGGAGATCTTGCACCTACCATAAAGGAACTGTAGGGAGCAGCCCCAGTGACGCTGCTGGGAGGTGGTGGGACCGCGCTGGACGAAGCTGGAAAAAGACCTACGGCCGCCAGGTTCAGGCCGGGTATGAGATGTGACTGCAGCTGGAGAAAGAAGGTGAGGAGGGAAGAAGTCAGCTCGTGCTGCAGGGCCTGGCTGAACCCACAGGGCAGTGCTGGGGTTGGGGGAGTGTAAACACAGCAGAACTGGGTGCTTTTGCACAAAGCCTTCCTGCCCTTCTGGCTCTTGAACGCACACAGGCACACACACACACACACACACACACACACACAGCGTGGGGCTGTGAGCAATGGGACATGACCGCTGGATCAAGAGCCAGCAACGCCAACCAGAAGGGTCAACCAGAGCCTCAGATGTCCCATCTCCCCGGCGGCTTACTCCACTAACCCTCCTGTGCTGGAAAATTCCCATGAGAAGGCACAGCAAGGACAGATCTCCGTTAGACTTCCAGGGCTCACCTGTTTTCCTGTACCCCACAGTCTCACTCTCCTTTTAAAAAACTCAGCTGAGGGACACCTGGGTGGCTCAGTCAGTTGAGCGTCTGCCTTTGGCTCGGATCATGATCCTGGGATCCTGGGATCCAGTCCCACATCAGGCTCTCTGCTCGGCGGGGAGCCTGCTTCTCCCTCTCCCTCTGCCACTCTTTCTCATTCTCAAAAATAAAGTCTTTAAAAATGAACGAATGAATGAAAACTTAATTTAAAAAAATCAGGGGTGCCTTCGGCTTGGGTCATGATCCCAGAGTCCTGGGATCGAGCCCCACATCGGGCTCTCTGCTCTGCAGGAGGCCTGTTCTCTCTCCCTCTCCCACCTCCCCTGCTTGTGTTCCCTCTCTCTCCCTACGTCTCTGTCAAAAAAATAAGTAAAATCCTTAAAAAAAAAAAGTTAAAAAATCAGATGAGGGGTGCCTAACTGGCTCAGACGTTAAGCGTCCGACTCTTGACTTAGGCTCAGGTCATGATCTCAGGGTTGTGGGATCAAGCCCCACCCTGGGCTCCACACCCAATGCAGAATCTTCTTAGTCCCTGCCCCTCTCCCTCTGCTTCTCCTCCTGCTTGCCCTGGCTCTTATGCTCTCTTTTATCTCTGAAATAAATAAAATCTTAAAAAACAAATCAGATAAAAATTATGGCCACTCTTCTCACTGAAGGACCCACAACACCAATTTTATAGGACGACCACAGACCTCAAAGCCCCTGATGAAACCCGACCCGCACCTCAGGAATCAGATAAAGAATCTCTATTCATTAAACCTCAAAGGTCTGGAGGACTGGAAATCCAAAGGCGTGTGGCCTGCCCACCCCACCTCTTCCGCGCTGCCCCAGGCCCAGAGCGTCAGGGGAAGCAGCCGCACCGGGCACTCACACTCATGGCGGCCACGTCGTTCTCATAGGCCTCCCGAACCTTCTTCATGATCTCCTGCTCGGCCCTGCAGCAGTTCTCGATGGCCCCCTTCACGGTGATGGTCCTCTCCGGATTATAGAGGGTGAGGTCCTGCAGCCTGGCAGGACAGCAGCGCTGGGTCACCCTCCCACCAGGGAGAGGCCCCCAGCTGGGCACCAGCCACAGACACAGCTCCTGTGGGCTGCGTCCCCATCGGCAAACAGCTCCCTGTCTCTGGCCTTCAGTCTGTCACGGGGGCAGGGTGGGGGGAGCCAGGTGCAGGGAGAGGAGAACACCCGACTGAAACCCCTCGATTTGCGAGGGGTCCAATCACAGACCGCTTTTCAGCACTGGTAAAGCAAAGAGGACGCCCAGGACTGGAGGTTTCCCCAGTGGTTTTAGGCAACCCATCTCCTGTGCTTTCGGAACAGAGCGAGTCTGGGATGAAATGAAGAGACACAGTGCTCACGGAAGAGTAACTGCTTGGCTCCGGTTCTCCTGGGAGGGGCACGCCACCACACGGAGCACACACTCGATCCTCAGACCAGGGCCCGAGTCGGTCTGCTTCTCACAGCGTGACAAACACGCCTGAGACTGCCATCCCCCTCCCTGCCCCACCCCCACTCCTGCTGCAGGCTCTCCAGAGATGCAGGAGACAGGCGTGATGGGCAGCCCAGAGGACGGAAGGATGTGCTCCAGCAACCCCAGCCATCACAGAGATAACCAGTCTTTGCTACGTCACTAATCATGCTTCCCTAGGGCAGAAACTGCATCCAACTCACGGCCCCAGTATTAAGGCTCACTACTGACACACCGCCGCCCCCGGGCAGCCCCCTCACAGAGAGGTAACTGAGAGCCTTACGAGGAGATGGTGATCTTCGTCTCTGTGTCCTGCTCTACTTTCTTCAGGTTGCGCCCTTCCTTGCCAATGAGACGCCCCACAAAGTTATTATGGGCCAGGATCTTCAGGGGAACCTCGTCAGCCCTTGGGAAGGAGGGAGAGACAAGAGCTGTTAAACAGGGGGCCACGCAGACTCAGTCAGCCCCGCACCGCAGACGTGGGGTTTCTGGGACCAACCACAGCACAAAACTACTTTTGAGGGGCACCTGGGTGGCTCAGCGGGTTAAGCCTCTGCCTTCAGCTCAGGTCCTGATCTCAGGGCCCTGGGATCGAGCCCCACATCGGGCTCTCTGCTCAGCGGGGAGCCTGCTTCCCTCTCTCTCTGCCTGCCTCCTCTCTGCCTACTTGTGATCTCTGTCTGTCAAATAAATAAATAAAATCTTTAAAAAAAACCACCTACTTTTGAAATGATTATGAAAATCAACAAATTGGTGGTTGCTTAGTGCTAGAGAAACGGGGAAGAAGGGAGGGGCCACCAAGGGGCACGGGGACTACCAGAGTGACGGCCGGGCTCATTATCCTAACTGGGGTGATCGTTTCACAGGCACGTGCATATTAATACTCGTTCAACTGTTTACTTTAGAACAGCCACACCACAGAATTCCGTGCAGTATTAGAAAGAACGAGGCGGGTCATTAATTGCTGATCCATAAACGGGAAAAAAGCAAACTACCGAACACATTCACCATGGTCCTATTTGTGCTGGAACATGCACAAGGGCCCATGCACACCTGTGCATATGCATATCCGTGGACCAACGCGCACACACACACACGCCCGCAAGCGCACAGAATCGCTAAGAGGGTACACGGGTGTAACTTGTGGGAAAAAGGACCTCATGTTTCAGTTTATGTCCTGTCTCCTATCTATCTCCACATTCTTGCAAATAAAGTATGTCAGAACAGGGGAGGCGACCATCCCCTCCTCCTGAGAAACGCTGAGTAAAAGCCTTACGTTTTGGTGTCCTTGGCTTCCTTGTGCATGATCTCCAAGATCATCTTACACGCAGACGAGCAGCCCTCTGGGGTCGAGTGGACGCTGATGGCCTTCTCCGCAGCACCTGCGTTCTCCTTCCTGTGCACATCTATCCTGAGGACCACAAGGTCAAGGATGGTTAGGGGTCCCCGGTGAAACCCAGAGTCTTCTTCACCCTCCTGGCCACCTCTCCTCAACCCAAAGTACAGAAAAGGCTCTTAGAACAAGTTCAAGTGCAGAAGTGGGAAGGGCGAGAAAGGTCCAGGGGAACCCGGGCCGGCCCTCTGAATGAGGAAGTGGTAGGGGATGACAGTGGCGTCTGGCATGGGAACACAGGGCTGGCAATCAGCAGCCCACAGCTCTGAAGCTGCATTTCCCCTTCAACATTGGGTGCCCCCCGTGAAACAACTATAAAGGGAAGGCACAATGTCCCAATTTGAAAGTAAATAATTAAGGATACATTTGGAATAAGGACATGACGTGACCTGTTCTTTTCCAGAGTACCCTGATCAGCTATAAAGATTAGAGAAGAGGGGTCAACTATATGCAAATAAAAAAAAAAAAAGAAAGCCTGGGATGCCTGGGTGGCTCAGTCAGTTGAGCGGCTGCCTTCTGCTCGGGTCATGAGCCCAGGGTCCTGGGATCAAGTCCTACATCGGACTCCTTGCTCAGCAGGGAGCCTGCTTCTCTCTGCTTCTGCCTGCTTCTCTGCCTACTTGTGCTCTCTAACAAATAAATAAATAAAATCTTTTAAAAAAAAAAGTGAAATTTTAAAAAAGAGATTAGAGGGGGTAGCAGTGGTGGAACAGGAGACGGGACAGGATGGTGACCTATCACTGAGGGCTGGCTTTGGCCAGGCTGCCCCTGGGCACATGGCATGCCCCAGGCCCATTCAACCTCCCCACCAGCCCCCACCTTTCCAGGAGGCTGAGATTGGAGCAGTGACCATACCCCTCCCCCAATGAAGAGAAAAGTGAACACATTCCAGGAAACATTTCCTGAAAGGTATATACTGAGACGTGCTCGGTGTGCGACCAGGAGGCACCCCAGCTCCCACGGCCCTGCAGCCAAGACTCACTTGGACTGGGTCTGTTTTGTGATGTTTCGTATGGTGGCCCCCTCCTTGCCGATGATGGCACCCACATACTGGGTGGGCACCAGGAGCCGCAGGGGGATATCCACTTGCTGCTGCTTCGCTGGGGCCCCCGCTGCCACAGGGGAGCCCTGGCGGGGCTGACCCCGAGAGCCAAAGCCGCCTCGACGCCCGTTCTCAGGACCCTGTGCTATCTGCTCGTCAGGAATGTAGGAGACCTTCAAGGCATGGTTCTCCAGCTGGTGGCCATTCAGCTTCATGATGGCTCTGAGGACAGAAGGAGAATCTACTGGTCCCTCCAATCCACACCAATCACACCAAAGGCCCTCCGTGTGTGAAGCACTCCCGGTTACAACTTGGAACACACTGAAAGCAAGGGAGATGACCACCTACCCACCACTCCCACCTCCACCTCAGAGAATTTTCCAATCTAAATGGCTGAAAACATCAAAGGGAAACCTAAGTAAGTTATTCTCAATGATTTTCAAACTGGCTTATTAGTTCCAGCCAGAACTACATATCACAGGTTAATGTGAGAACCACATGCGATTCGTGGTAAGTAAATAAATACAATAAACACATGATGAAAGAAGAGACTTGTTTTGGAACTGTGGGGGGAAAAAAGGGGGGCTGGAGAAAGAATGTCCTGCTTACAGCTTGGAAGCTGGAGTTTAAGTCTATCTGGAACGTCTGAAAAAGCAAGCTTCCTCCCATCCCACAGCAGCCGATGCCGGTCAGAAATGTTAACAAGGCAGCAACAGGTCGTGGGGAGTAAGCCAAGTGTTGACATGACCTTTAGAGCCAGGCTAAGGAAGGGGCAGCAGGGACATCCAGAAAATCCTGAGCCCAAGAGCCACTTAAAAAAAAATGCGGGCATGGGGCACCTGGGTGGCTCAGGGGGTTAAGCCTCTGCCTTCAGCTCGGGTCATGATCTCAGAGTCTTGAGATCGAGCCCCAAATCGGGCTCTCTGCTCAGCAGGGAGTCTGCTTCCCCCACCCCCTCTCTCTGCCTGCCTCTCTGCCTCCTTGTGATCTCTCTCTTTGTGTCAAATAAATAAAAATCTTTTAAAAAATAAAAAATAAAATAAACTTTAAAACAAAATAAAGAAAAACTAAAGAAAATAGGATTTGAGGAAGTGGTGGGATCCATGTACCATCAGCAGGTTAGAGGCAGCATGCTGAAGGAACAAGAAAACTGTCAAAAGCCCAATGTGGCAAAAAGCCCGTAACAGGTCAGATATGAATGAGTAAATGCACAGACTGTACAAAGTCCATCAGGACCAGCAGATGAGAAGTGTAACTGCTCAACCAAAGGGCTTAAGGACCTAGAAAGCATGCGTGTGAGGGGAAAAACAGGACCCTACAAGAGCAGAAACTGGGCTCGCAGCATCACCTGCAAGAAAATGTCTGCCCCCTCCACATCAGAACCTAAACAAATCCCTTCTGTGAATCTCGCAGTTCCTCCTCACTAACACTAGATGGCACGGTCAACACGGCAAAGGACCCAGGCCAGGGCAACTAGACATCCCAGAGAAACCCCACCTTTTCTCCTAGAGGATTTCCCACCTTTCCTGGGAAGGTCTCTCTGGGTCCCTTCCTGTCCATGCTTTGCTATCAATCCCGATGAGTTTCTGAACCCTTGAAACTCCTGAACCAAAAAAAGTCTGCGACTGGCTGTCACCGTAACAGAACCCAAGCAGGCAGGCACTCTTGCCTACCTCCAGGTGCCTCACGAAGACCCTCCCCACCCGGCTTTCCAGCCCACTCACTGCCTGGTCTGTTCCCGGTTGGAATAGGTGACATTCACCACCGCCGTCTCACTCTCGGTGTTCACTGGGGGAGCAAAACAGAGGCCAAGGTTAGAGCAACGCAATCTGGAGATGCCACCAATGAACCCCAAGTGTCAAAAGCTCATCCTTCTAGGTTAGAAGACGTTGAATGTGTTGGAAGAAGGAAAGACCTGAATGACAAGGCAAACTACCCACCCTTGAGGCCAGTCTCTCCAGAACTAGAAGATTCAAATTAACCTTTTTGCATTTTCCCATCCGTGTCTCCCTCTAAATTTCCTCCTGGCCAGCAACTCCCAACCCCTGACCCCACACTGGGCAACCAAACAGTGCGATCAGCACAGCAGTTAGGCAGCAGGGAGAGCACACACACCCGGTCTGGGATTTCCCGTTTATTCTTGGGAAGTTAAACTTTGTCAAAAATTCACACACGGTAAGATCAGCAATTTACGGAAACAAACATCCCAAACATGGTCTGTAAGCATACGGCAAAGAGACCCACTTCCGCTGCAGACCATCCTCAAGGACAGATGGACCACACGTGAGCTATCATAACCTTAGCTAAAGAGGAGTAGCTACTGGGGAACCGAGGGGTGGCAATTTCCTGACTCGGTCTTCCATACCTCTTGGCAGTGAAAATGCACATTCTATCCATCATACATTCATGGCGCCTGCCATGAATCCCATCCAAGTCCTCTGTTCTTACCATGAAACCTCTTGGTCTTCATTCATTTGATTCTGCCACATACTCTTTCCTACAGGGAGAGACTGGACTAGACGATAGAATTCCAGGCGGTCCAAGGGCACGCTTCTTATTTTAAATTAGTAAAATTAACCTGTCTTGTGTCTATCTTTTGATTTGGGGTTCCCTGGGCCAGCTCAGCCCTGGGGTGGAGAACAGTGACAAAAACCAAGCCTCCGCCCCCCTCACCCCGAGGATAACAAATGCTCAGCGGAGACACTCTAAGCCCCTCTGGCCTTCATCTGCAGAGCTCCCTCAGCTCAGCGGTGAGTGAGGGAGAGTCCGCAAGAACAATCTTGCCCATTAAACTGAAACGCCATAATGAATGAAACCAACAAAGGTCCTGCCTTCCTGGAGCTTACATTCTAGCGGGACCAGACAACACAAAGCACAATAAGCAAATTTTCTAGCCTATCAGAAGTTGATGCGCGCCATGGAGAAATGTCAATCAAGGTTAAAGGGAGGTGATGGGAAGAGATGGGTTTTAAATAGAGTGGACAGGGGGCGCCTGGGTGGCTCAGTGGGTTAAGTCTCTGCCTTCGGCTCAGGTCATGGTCTCAGGGGCCTGGGATCGAGCCCCGCATCGGGCTCTCTGCTCAGCAGGGAGCCTGCGTCCCCCTTTCTCTCTGCCTGCCTCTCTGCCTACTTGTGATCTCTGTCCATCAAATAAATAAGGAAAACCTTTAAAAAAAATTTAAAAAAATAAAATAAAATAAATGAACAGAGTGGACAGAAAGAAGTGACACCAGGGGATGCCTGGGTGGCTCAGTTGGTTGGACGACTGCCTTCGGCTCAGGTCATGATCCCGGAGACCCGGGATCGAGTCCCGCATCAGGCTCCCAGCTCCACGGGGAGTCTGCTTCTCCCTCTGACCTTCTCCTCGTTCATGCTCTCTCACTGCCTCTCTCTCAAATAAATAAATAAAAAATCGTAAAAAAAAAAAAAAGAAAGTGACACCAGAAGACTTTCTCTGTTGTTCAGCAAAATTGAACATTTCCCATTCTGTTCTCTCCAGGGAGCAGGTCTCCCCTCCTGATATGATGTGTTAGAGCTCCCCAGTGAGCCCTGGACAGATGTAAACTAGCTTGGCCTCGGGACCTCCCTCCCAGCGCAGCTCACCCTGAGGTCCCCAGCCAGTGCTCATTCTGGCTGTTTGTCCAGGAGTAACTCAGTCCTAAGTCTAACACGCAAGCCATACGGGGCAATGGTTATCTGTATGTCCAGCTGTGTCCCAGCATTTATAATAAAAAGGCAACCTACAGGATCAGAGCAGGAGAACCCGCTTGATGGACTCAGCACTTTACCCCTGCGCAGGCTGGTATTTTAATCTAAGTGATTTCTAGATTGCACCTTTCCAAGGAAATGGAGATAAGCGTTTAAATCTCAATGGGGTGATTCTTTACGTTTCTCGGAGAACTACAAACTCCAACTATATCTTCTCGGAATGGCCAAGCTTTACCTTGTATCCAACCAAAATCATCCTTATTTTCACTCATTTCCTCTTAAAATTATTTATAACTTGAAGCAATGGAGAAACCTCAGAAATCTTAGCAAATATTGTATGATCCAGACTTCTTAGTATATCTCCTAAAATACTAACTCATTCTTGAAACACGGCGCCCTGCCCCTCGCCATGCACCCAGTAATAAAATCTTTTTTTTTTTCTAATTGACCAGCCATGTAGCAGACCATCAGAGCTTCTGCAAAGAGATAACCAATTACTATTCCAGCCAAATATTAAGAATCTGAAGCTTTTAAAATGCAGGAGCTGCAGACTTCCTCGGGCTGAGTGCCAATTTCCATGCTCATACCACTGTTCAACTCTTCAGACCTCTCTTTTGACCATGACTGACCCCTAAGAGCCTGGGACCCCATGCAGGAAATGGGTGACTTTTGCTCATTAAACAGGGAAACCCGCTCCAGAGAGAAGCAGCACAGTCAAAGCCAGGCCGACGTGCCTACTCCCCCATGTGTGTATCTCCCTTCATGCCATGTTCTGTTTTGGTATGCCAGGTGGTTGTGGTCATGGAAAACGAAGCAGAGCAGATCCCCCAAACTGCTCCAGCATGCACCCCCCGCCTCCCACTGCCCATGGCCTCTGTACCCTTACCTTGCTCACAGTTCTCCACTGTACCGTACTGAGCAAGCAGGCTGTCCAGCACCTAGGGGCACGGAGGAGAGAGGAGAGGAAGGCTACTCTGAGCATCCCAGGAACTGTTCACGAAGCCAACCACCAGACACCGTCACCCCAGAGCATGGGGGCACAGGCAGAGCCTCGGGAGGGGACTGAGTAGTATGACCTGCTGGACGTACTCTTTGTAGGGCACTGATACTGCTGGTAACTTGTTGAGGTATCTTCGCAGAAATGCACTTGAGCACAACAAAAGACATCCAAGGGCCTTTCTGGAAGGAGACTTGGGCCTCTGGGGTCTAAGTTTGGGGCTCAGGGAACACCCTACCCACCTCCCCAATGCCTCTCATCATAGGGACAAGCCGAAAGGGCTAACCTGGGTAGTCCCAGGCTGTGGAGGAGACCCAACCAACCTCCCTCAGCACTAACATTCCTGGCAGACCCCCACACCAACGGGGTGGGGCGGGGGGAGGGATTCCCCTCATCTCTGTCATCTCTGTTGTCATCTCTGCCAACTCAGACTGGCCTGGACTTCCTTTCCAGTCTCCACTTCCCCATGTCTTACGTTGCCCCCAATCACTTACTTCCCAACGGAGCTGGGGTGGGATATTTCGAATCTGAATTTTCCGACTCCTGAAATCAGAGGGAACAGGATTAATGATCATGAAGTTCTGGATGCTTTAGGGACCTACAACCTGGCACTGTTTAACCCCCATGTGGGTCTTTATCTCCGTACCTCCTGCTCAACACCAGTCTGAGAATCCAACAACGATAACCTTTGGGAATGAAGATCTGGTGAAAGGGCGCCTCCCTTCCCGGGGTAAAGGATCAGTGCAGCCACCGACAGGAAGACTGAGATCAGAGCCCTGAGGTACCAGGGTACCATAATCCTCCCCAAACCAAACCTGCTTTGTTTGTCCCTCGGCCCAGGTCTCTCCCTCTCTTACCTTCACTAACCACCTATTTTCACCTCTTACCTCCCAAGCAACTTTCAAGGACTAGGAATCCAAGCTCCTACAGAGACATCATTCTTTAATCTGATACCCATTTAACTGTTGCCTAGTTCAAGCTGTACTTTGTTCTAGATACTGGCAACACAGTGGCAAACAAAAGAGACAAGGTACCTGGCCTCAAGGTACTCACAATTTATTGGGAGAGACATACATGCAAACAAATGACAGCAGCCTGGTAGTACGGCAGAGCTCAGTGTTTCTGATGCAGGCATGGATTTAAATCTCTGTTCCACTTAAGAGCACTGATCTTAAAATTATTTCACTTCTATGAGGCTCACTTTCCTTTCTTTGTAAAACAGGGATAATACCTTTTCACAGGGTGGTTTCAGGTGATGTTAGATAATATCAGAGCTTAGCAAAGGGCTTCAAGTACTTAAAGCGTAGTAACAGCAGCTCCTAAAATACTAAGGCGGAAACACACCAACTCGGCATCAGGACCGCCACCTTCCCTCCTTCCAGATGCCTTCTCTTGTCTCCTTCCCATGTTTCAAATACCTCTTAAAAGTGTAATCTTCCCCAGGAAGGCTTTCAGGTTCAAGGTTGATTCCCAGGGCAATTAACTGCTCACTACCCAAATCGATGCCTTAATCCCTGGGCTTACTAACATTTCAATTGACTTGATCTTCACTGGTCAATTGTCATTTATGTCTCGGCATATCCTTGATCACAAATTTAGTTCAGGGACATGGTCCAATGAAATTCTAAAGGCATGAGGGAAAACAGACCTGGGAAGCAGAAAATCCAGTTCTAGCTCTTAAACTACCGGACTGGGTCTTCATCTGACTAAGCCAAGTAAGCATCAGGCCTCACTGTCCCTACCGGGCCCTTGTCAGCTCCTGCCAAGCTAGAGGAACAGGTGTTGGAAACACAGGACGAAGGGATGCTAAGCTCTCACGGTTAAAGTTTCCCTCTTGGCTCTGTCCTAGGTCCACTCACTCACTCCACCCCTGGGACCTTAAAGTGTCAAACGGAAACTGAAGGGTCTCCAAGATCCCTTCTAGGCTGTGCAGCTGGGAGCATGGAAAAGTCTTTACTGATGAAGTACACAAAAGAAATCTCTTCCTGGGACAAAATGACTGCAGGGAAAAGGAGGATCCTTGTTGAAGGGAAATCTACACATTTTTTTTTAAAAAGATTTTATTTATTTATTTGTTAGAGAGGGGGAGAATGAGCGAGCACAGGCAGACAGAGTGGCAGGCAGAGGCAGAGGGAGAAGCAGGCTCCCTGCTGAGCAAGGAGCCCGATGTGGGACTCGATCCCAGGACGCTGGGATCATGACCTGAGCCGAAGGCAGCCGCTTAACCAACTGAGCCACCCAGGCGTCCCGAAATCTACACACTTAAGGCTCTTTACCTTGGCTGGTTCATGAACCTGATCTCAAGTCGTCAGACTACACTGTAAACCAAGACAGCAAGGATAAGAACCGTGTCCAGTTCCGGGTCCTCAGATCCCACACCAGGCCACCAGGCCACCTTCTTTGATTCCATTCATAAGCAAAAGAGGGGGCCTGACATATGGCCTTGTGAGGGATGATGTCCCATAGAACACTCATTTTGTGCCCAAACTGGCAGAGAAAATGCAGAAACCCTCACAGTCGAAGTCCAACTGTAGGGAGAATTATGGAAGAGATGGTTACACCACCGGAAGACTGAAGACACAGGTCTAGCTTGATGCCCCAGGACAGGAGTCCTTCCCTCTAGCAAACTCTTGCAGATGAAAAGGCATGAGCTGCCTGCCTGGGAGCTCAGACCAGTAAGGGCCTATAGCAACCACTGTGTGGGAGCTCAGTGTGAAGATGGCTCTTTCAAGATGGTCCCTTAGTGTAATCTCAGGTCAAAGGTCAGAAATACCCTCCTCCTCCTCCTCCTCCTTCAAACTCCTAGGTTTAGGGACTTTTCTTTTCAAGGTAGGGAAGAGTTGTGGAGGGGATGGGGTGAGGAAATCAAATCTCGGTTTGGGGTTTTAATCCATATCCTGAAAGCAATGGCAGTCTGGAATGTCTGGAATGTTCCAGGAGAAGGAGGGGGAGGAGGGCAGGACCACACAACCAATGAAAGAAAAGACCTCCCGGCAGCCCTCTCCCACCCCAAGAGGCAGAGACTCACCTACCCCTCTAGGACACACACACCCAATCCTGGGAACCCCCTCAGGCCCCCAAACCTCCTTCCCGCAAGCCCCCAACCCTGACACACACACTACAAAAGCGACGGAAGACCCTTTGTCTTTTAAGCCCTTGGCCTGGTTTCTATTACTGATGGTGCTACCTAATTTCTTTCAGGCCCAAAGCACGTGGGGCGATGTTGGGAACTGTACCCAGTCCTCCCCTCCCAGGACCCCCGGTGAACTCCTCTGCCCCACAAACTATGGAAGGCCAGGGGAAAGCTGGGCCATAGTGGTACGCTTGGCTTGGGGGTCCAGAGAGAAGCCATGGCATTTGATGGGCCGTACCATCATCTCCTCCTGTGGAATCGGAGGGCTTTTGTGAGGACTTCCAGAGATAAGCTGCACGAATGGGGGTACCTTTTGTGGGAGTGGGCGCTCAATCCCTGGCCCGGTCCTCAGGAGCCCACAGGCATCCAGACAAGCATGGAGGGAGACAGGGAGGAAGGACTGGCCAAGAGCACTCTCACCGGGCGATGCTAACGCAGTCCTTACAATCTTTAGACGTCACTGCTGGGGCAACAGTGGGAAATACCAGCGCCTCCAGTCCCAGTCCCCTGCCTCCCCGGACAACTAAAGGGTCCTGGTACAGCCTGGGGCCCCACTCCACACTCCAGTGCACCAGCCTCCACTAGGGCTGACCAGTACCTCTACCCTACAGGTAATAGGGCCCTCTACTCTGAGCGGAGCCTGGAGGGCCCAAACCCCAACACCCCTCGTTCAGAAAAAGCAAGAGAATGCCTAGAGGTTCACGAAGCACACCTCAGCACCCAGGAGCTGATAAACCTGTTGAGTGATAGCTCCTGGCAATGAAGGCAGTGGTCTCACCAACCTAATTCCTTCCCTGGGTGCCAACGCCCTGTGGCTTCTGACCTCTTTGCCTGCCTTGACGTGAAGGGCAGTTACCAAGCCCTGGGGCAGCTCCCAGGACAGAGGAATCACAGGGGACCCACCTCTCCAGTGCTGGGGGAGGAGGGATGTGGCGGGGGGGGGGGGGGTTGAAGGCCACAGAGACCAAGTGACCATTTTTCTCAAGCCCTGGGGAGATTTCAGCAGAGAACAGAGGGAGAGAGCACTCATGCGACCGCGTAAGGAGTTAAGGAGCAAACCAAGAATTTCAGGAAGCACAGGAACTGGACACCCGGAAAAGGATGTGGTTGGGAGTTCTCCTTGGGAAGGAAATTCTCATCCTTTTCACCTTTTCAGAGAAGTGTCACTGACTTAGACTGGGAAGGAAAACAAGTCAATTAGGGAAGGGCCTACCATTCGAGGAATGCTTAACAGACGCCAAGCTGAAATTCAGCACTTGCTAGAAGACCCTCATTACCTGTGAGGGTGAGGTCTGCGGCTCCATTTTACAGACCAGGCCCCTGAGAACGGAGACTGAGTATTTCTGCCAAGCACACAGCTACTAAAAGCCTAGTCAGGCTTGGGACTCAAAACTTGTCTGATTGCAGACTCTGTGTGCTGTACCCGTGCTGCTATTTTGATGCAAGAAAGGAGACAAAAAGCCTTTGCCAAAATTCAGCCAAGTCTGGCCAAAGGACAACCAAAAATATTCAGAATTTGGGGCGCCTGGGTGGCTCAGCCGGTCAAGCGGTTGCCTTCGGCTCAGGTCATGATCTCAGGATCCTGGGATAGAACCCCAAGTTGGGCTCTGCTCAGTGGGGAGTCTGCTTCTCCCTTTCTCTCTGCTGCTCCCCCTGCTTGTGCTCTCTCACTTATAAACTCCCTCTCTCAAATAAAATAGTAAAAACATCTTTAAAGAAAAAAATATTCAGAATTCATACAACAGGGGTGCCTGGGTGGCTCAGTCATTGAGCATATGCCTTTGGCTCAGGTCACCAGGAAGCCCGCTTCTCCCTCCCAGCTCCCTGTCAATAAATAAGTAAGATCTTAAAAAAAAATTTTGTACAACATAGTGAACAGCGGGCCTGGCTAAGCAGGTACTATTCTCCAATAAATCAAAATGTCCCACCTGTAATTCCATAAGCTCGTAACTTCTCCCGTAAGTGGGTGAAGTGCTTCTATGGCATACGGAACACTGATTAGATACTGGATAACACTGTTAATTAAGAATCCGTGATTTTGTAAGTTCTTATTTTTTTAAGTAGGCTCCATGCCCAGTGTGGAGCCCAACACAGGTCTTGAACCCTCGACCCTGAGATCAGGAGCTCAGCTGAGATCAAGAATCGGATGCCTAACTGACTGAGCCACCCAGGCGCCCCTCAAGTTCTTATATTTCAAAAAAAAAAAAAAAAAGAGAGAGAGAGAGAGATAGGGAGCCTGGGTGGCTCAGTCAGTTAAGTGTCTGCCTTCAGCTCAGGCCACGATCCCAGGATCCTGGGATCGAATCCCGCATCAGGCTCCCTCGCTCCACCTGCTTGTGCACTCACTCTGTCTCCCTGACAAATAAACAAAAACTTAAAAAAGAGAGACAAACAACTACAGATAAAATAAGGTGTCCAAGGCTCTCTGCTCAGCGGGGAGCCTGCTTCCTCCTCTCTCTCTGCCTGCCTTTCTGCCTACTTGTGACCTCTCTGTCAAATAAATTAATTAATTAAATATTTAAATAATAATAATAATAATAAGGTACCCAGGATTTGCAGCAAAATAATCAGAGGGTGAAGAAAAAATAAACACCGGCTCGATATGAGTTGGTATTTCTTTCTTTTTTTTTTTAAATCTTTTTATTTATTTATTTATTTGACAGAGAGAGAGAGATCACAAGTAGACAGAGAGGTAGGCAGAGAGGAGGAAGCAGGCTCCCTGCTGAGCAGAGAGCCCCATGCGGGACTCGATCCCAGGACTCTGAGATCATGACCCGAGCCGAAGGCAGCGGCTTAACCCACTGAGCCACCCAGGCGCCCTGAGTTGGTATTTCTAAAGCTAGGTGATGGGTCCATCGGAGACTTATTACATTATCCTTTATACTTCTTTGCTTGTATACTTTTTTTTTCCATCATTAAAATTGTTCTAAGTGGGGCTCAAACCCAGGACCGTGAGATCAATACCTGGGCCGAGACCAAGAGTCAGATGCTTAAGCAACTGACCCACCCAGGGGCCCCTAAAACTTTTTTCAAATTACTCCAGGTTAGCCAGTTTTAAAGTCATAGCAGGTTCCAAATTAATGGATCTAACGAGGTTTTCTGGTTGGGGCTGTAGGACCAAGAATGCAAGCCTCCATGATGAGCCTGCTGGGGACTAGGGCTAAGAGGAGCGGATACACAACTGACAGCCTTCAGAAGGGGGCCTCCCCCCAGGGCAGAAGGCACAGGAGGTACAAGGACTCCAGGTTTCCTGGAAAATGGCTGAAACCTGCCCCAGAGAGTGTTCTATTCCTTTTTCCATCTCCACAGCCCCAGAGGAAGCGCTCTCACCCCCCTCTAAAAGGAGAAGTTCCTTTAAACCCAGGTGGCCTAAACCAGCAGAAGGTGGGGGGAGTGGGAGGGAAGCAGCAACAAGTTTTGGAAATCTTGTCAAGCTTGGGGCTCCTGATCAAGAGTCAAACCTGGACTTTCATCTCGGCAGAGAACCAGGATTAAACTGGGATTTCCAGATGAGATCCTTCACCTCCAGCCCTCCCCAAGGCTGTGATTTTCTGCCTAGCAGGCTGTGTGGCCTTGGACAAGTCCAACCTTCAACCCTCTGGACCTCAGTTTCTCACATGTAGGAAACAAGGACCAGGATTGGTCTGTTTTACAAGGGCTTGTGTTCCCAGCAGGGATCAACCCTGTCTATCTATAGGAAAAGGCTTTCTTAATCTGAGAAATTTTCTATGGCCTAACGGTCTTAAATAAGTGGTTCTTTTTTTCTTTCTTTGTTTTTTTTTTTAAGATTTTATGTATTTATTGGACAGAGAGAGTACACAAGCAGGGTGAGCAGCAGACAGAGGGAGAGGGAGAAGCAGGCTCTCCGCTGAGCAGGGAGCACCACACGGGGCTCGATCCCAGGACCCTGGGATCATGATCTGAGCCAAAGGCAGACGCTTAACCAACGGAGCCACCCAGGTGCCCCTTAAATAAGTGGTAATTAACACCCTCTCACACACATACACCTTTGTCGATACTCCATCCCCCCAGGAATGTGATAAAAGCTAAGAACACTCTACACCAGAAAAGTGCCAACTCCACACACAGTGTCAAGATCTCAGGAGTTCATGGAGACTTTGGAATCCATCCATAAGTCCACAGTGAAGACATCCTCCCACACATCTTCATATGGAACTTCATCCCAATGATGCTCCAGTCCTGGCTCAAGCCTGCGGACAGCTCCTCAAAAAGCTGGGAAGAAACTAAGCCAAGACGATGAGAACACAAGCCTGGCTGGGGAGGCGGCCGGAGCGGTGACTGGCATGTCCGGCGAGAGCAAGCCACAAAGGTTGCTTTCCTTTCTCATCCACAAACTCACGACCGTAACTTGCATCAAGGTTTCTGTAAAATTTGTGAGATCTAAATGCTGTTCGCAGGCCCCCGCTGGCTCGGTCAGCGGAGCGTCTCACTTTATATCTCGGCTCACGTCACAGTCTCAGGATCTTGGGATCGGGCTCCATGCTCAGCCCAGTCTGCTTGGGATTCTCTCTCCTTCTCCCTCTGCAACCCCCTCCCCAGCTCCAGCGCACGCACTTGCACACTCTGTCTCTCTCAAATAAACAAAATCTTTATAAATAAATAAATTATAAAATGCTGGTTGAATGTTTCCCATGAAAACTTAGCATCTGAACTGGACTAGGCTCTAAGTATAAAATACTGCACACCGGATTCCTTATGACTTTGTATCCCTTCCCCCAAAAATAAAACCTCATCATTACACTGATTACATGTTGAATTAATAATACTCTGAATTGGGGCGCCTGAGTGGCTCAGTGGGTTAAGCCTCTGCTTTCAGCTCAGGTCATGATCCCAGCGTCCTGAGATCAAGCCTGGTATCAGGCTCTCTGCTCGGTGGCGAGCCTGCTTCCCTTCCTCTCTCTCTGCCTGCCTTTCTGCCTACTTGTGATCTCCGTCTGTCAAATAAATAAAATAAAAATCTTAAAAAAAAAAAAAAAAAAGTAAGGGTGCCTGGGTGGCTCAGTGGGTTAAGCCTCTGCCTTCAGCTCAGGTCATGATCTCAGGGTCTTGGGATGGAGCCCCGCATCCGGCTGTCTGCTCAACAGGGAGCCTGCTTCCCTCTCTCTCTCTCTCTCTCTCTGCCTGCCTCTCTGCCTACCTGTGATCTCTCTCTCTGTCAAATAAGTAAATAAATAAAATCTTCAAAATATTTAAAAAAATAATTCTCTGAATTTCCAAGTTAATTTTAGAATTAATCTTTTACATTATTTTCCCTCTTTTCTGACATGGCTATTAGGAAATTTCAAAAATTTTAAAAAGAATCTAAGAAAAAGAAAGAAACTTACATATGTGGCTGTCAATGTACTCGTACTGGAGAGGGCTGCCCACTGTGTGCTACAATGCAGAGCATAGGGTGATGGAGACAGGCGTGCCTCCTGCTCTCAAGGAGCTGACAGTCCAGTAGGCGACCCCGTTCAGTTGGAGATGAGAGAAGAGATTGGACAAGGTTAACTGGGGGGTGGAGGGGGGCTGTCTGCTGCATCCCTTTCCAAGTGGGTGATCCTGTTGACTCTTCAACAGGAGAGTCCCCCACCCCTGATGCAGGAGAAGCACCCTCTCCAGCCTGGCCCTCCTCCCAGTTTTTTCCAGCTGGAAGTCACACATCTAACATTCCCTTAAGTATCAGTGTCAGCCTTTTCACTAAGAGTACCACTGATCCAGTCCTCCCCCCGCCTACCCTGACTTATCCCTTATAGGGTGGAAAGGGTGAAAAAAATAACTGTCCAGGGAAGCCTCCGAAGGGGGCGGACCTGGCACGCTCCGGGCATGGCAGGAGCTGAGAAAGAGGGCGGGGCAGGAGAGGGGAGGAGGAGCTGGCCCAATGCCCAGGGCTCTGTGCCAGGCTGATCCAGAGGCAGGGCAGCCAGACAGGCGGGCTGTCGGGTGGGCTGATGGTCAGGGTAGGGGCTGGAAAGGAAAACATGAACCTACTGAAAGGTACGGGAGTAGGCAGCGCAGAAGCCACCGCCCAGGTGAACGCTAGGGTGTTAGAGGAGGGGCGACTGTAAGGCAGGGACACCGCTGTGATACACCTGTGGTCCCGTGAACATGGTCTTTTAAATGCATGTAGCACCCGTGCACTGTCCCACGTGTGCTCGGACTCCTGTGCTAATGCTGGGGACAAGCAGAAAGGAAAATCAAGTCTCCAGGAAAGACTCCGGGATGAAGCATATCCCCATCCGCCCCCCCCACCCCGACACACACACACCTTTGGAAGGCTTTGTATCATATTTAATGTGCTCCCAGGCTACCTAGAAGCAGGGAAGCAGGTTGGGGGGGGGGGGTCGCTCGGCTTCTTACATGACTAAGGATGCGCGCGTGCGCATGCGCACGCCCACACGCAAGAACCCGGCACCAGCAAGTTCCAGTTGCAGGAAATCAGATCCCTACACTGAGGCTGGCAATGGGTAAGCCCCTCGAGGCTGAGAGGTCCACCAACAGTCACCTTTGTCTGACGGCTGGAGAAACACAGGGCTCCGAAAAGAGGAAAAGAGCCTCGGCGACGCTATCGTACAACCGGAACCCAGCTCTCCTCCCAGGCCGGTGTATGCTCATCTCTCCACCAAACCCTGCTTTCCCTCTGACAAGAAGCGTTAGCACAGCAGAAGCTTGTAGAGCCCCGATGTCAGCAGCAGGAAAAATGCCCATATTCTGTACGGCTAAGTGCGCGCCAACTGGCTTTTACTGCATGCGGCTCTAATTTGGGCACAGGGTTTAACTCACACAAGAGCTAACTAGACTATAATACGGCTGGATGATTGTCAGAACTGTTAGCAGCCTAAAAGGAGAGTCACCAACAACTCTTGCAAGATTTCGTGTAAGTTTCGGGAGAGGCGAGGAGGGGAAGGAGGGAAAGCAGGGACGTGGATGGAGGAGGAAGGCTCTCACCGGTGTGAGCAAGCAAACCTCGACGATGTATACTTTGTATACTTCGTTCTGTTCACTCATCTCGGAAATGAACTGATTGACAAGACAGCCCACGCTTTTTTTTTTTTTTCTTGCCCATCTGGGCAGCGCCAGAGAGGAAGCCAAAACAGAAGCTCCGAGACAGTGCAGCTCTTTACAGACAAATCTCAAGTTGGCCTGGGCCAACAGTCTCTCCCTCCCTCCACCTTGCTCTCTCCCTCAACCTTTGCTTTCACCCGACTGGCTCCTCAGAGTGGGACCTGGCCATGGGAGCTCTGCAGGGTGAAGTGGGAAGGAGAATTTGAGTATGGGGGCGTGTGGAAAAGCCTTTAGAATAAACCTAATTTGTGGAGACAAATGATAAAGAGGTGACCCAGCGTGAGCAGCGGAGCCTTCCCGGTGGAGGCAGCGACGGTGTGGGATCAGAAATGAACTGCTGCAGACATTATTCGCCCTCCTTCTCAGACTGGCAGTGAGAAGCCTTTCCAGCATCTTCACTTGTGGGGGAGGGGGGTAAAATACTGCGAGAGGAAAAGGCAGAAGGGGGCTAGAAAGAGTATTCCTGTCCAAAGCTCTTCAGAGATGTTGGCTGAACTCTCACCACCCCACCTCACCCCCACAACAGAGATGTTAGCGTTTCTCCAGAAAGGTTGAGAACCAAAAGGTCTGGCCCTCTGGGACCCGCAGACCTGGCTGAAAGACAGAGCTGGTGCTCAGTGGAAAGCATCGTGGACAGAAACAGAGAAAGGCTGTCTCTCCCTCAGGAGGGAATGGCAAGCTTGGAGAGCCCAGTTCAAGACAGGATTTTAAGGTGGAGCTCTCAGAAGCAAGGATAAGGAAACTGGACCAGCCTCAAGAGAAATCAAGCTTCAGCAACTCCATTCCCCACAGAGAAAAAGCCCCTATGGGTCTTAGCATAATTCTTGGAATCGACAGTGTTCCCTGTGGAGGGTCACCAACGTATCCCAGTGTACATTAAAAACAATAACTGATCATCCTACTAGTAGGAAGGAGTGCTGGCTGTGTCCCTCCCGCATGAGGCTAAACCTCCTCAAGGCAGGTCTCCCCGAGAGCTGCCGGCACAGACCTGCTGGGGGTCAGAAACTTCGGGAGGCTGCTGTTTGTCTCTTCCTACTGGGGTGGGCACTTATCAGAATAACTCTCCTCCGACGTGAACACCCATCCCGAGTTGTGCCCAGCCTTGAGGCAGGCGCAGATGCCTTATGGGAGGTCTCTCCCCAGCCAGGGATGGCGGCCAGGAGATGCACAGGCACCTTCCAAGATGGTGCAGCCAGCAAGATCTCAGACCCGCCAGGAGCCCCAGGGTGGCGGGGCCCCGGAGGGCCGCCAAAACAGGGGCAGGCAGGGCAACGGAGGAGAAAGAGGTGCCTGGGAAGGGCGGCAGCAGCTGAGGGTGGGGGAGGGCTGGCAGCAGCTGGGGGGAGGAGGGGAGACCTCATGAACGGGCAATTGAGAAGGCCTGAGCAGCTGAGCGGCCGCGCTGGCGTCGCCGGGCCTGCGCCCCACGCGGGCGGCCCCTTCCCCCAGCCCCTCACCTCGCCCAGGGAAAGCTGAGCGCGCGGCCTCCCACCCCAGCCGCTGGGTGGGCCGCGTCGGCAGAGCTCAGAGAGGGGGGCAGGCGATTCCTCCCGCCCCCCCCCCGCAGTCTAGAATGTTCTGCCGCCAGAACCCCCTTGGTACCCGGCTCGCTGAGAGCCGGTCCCGCCCGGCCCAGGGGGCCCTCGGCTCCCCCGCGGGGCCCAGAGGGGGAGGGGAGAAGCGCCCCCGGGCTGCCGGGTGGGGGTGGGGACAGGACTTTGCCCTTTGTCTCTCTCTCCAGAGCCACCGGCCGAAACCCGACCCCATGAGCGAGCCAAGCAGCCAGCGAGGGGCAGGCTCCCCCTCCGGGGTCCTTTAGTAAATCCAGACCCGACCTCCCTGTGGTCAGGGCTGTGACTGAGGTGGTCCTGTGGGGGAGGGGGCTTCCCGCCTGCAAACAGGCCTGCAAGCATTTAAGTGGGAACCGGTTGGGGGTAGGGGGCCAGGAGAGGGCTGGAAGTGGGGCCGCAGAAGCTGGAGGGGAGAAAATGGCCCGGGAGGCGGCATTCCTTAGAGACCTCGGCCGGGCTGCGGGGAGGAGGCAGGACCGGGCCAGGGAGGCCTCCCACTGAGAAGGCAGGAACTGAGGCCCGGGAGTGGGCTGGGGGCACGGATCGAGAAGGCCTTCCGGGCCTGAAGAAAAAAGACCCTCTTCCCGGGGCGTTCGGGGAGCCTCCTCAGAAAAGTTACAATCGAAGATTCATCTCCACTCCCCATGCGCAGTAGGGCATTTGGCTGGGGGTGAAAGGGACCTTCTTTGTCTGCCCTCTCGGGGTGTCATCAGTTAATGATAATCTTATTTTGCATGGACTTTAGAGTTTACAAAGTCCTTCTTTACACCCCCCACCTTCCATGTACCTAAAACAGCGACAAGAGGTTGGTTTGAACCTCTGAACCGCCAAAGAATGAGAATATTTATTTCCATTCTGCAGTTCAAAAACAAAAACAAACAAAAAAAACTGGCTCAGAGAGGTTAAGTGACTAACCCAAGGTAACACTGGCCAGCAAACGTGGCTATACCATGAAGCCTGCCTGCTCCTCCTGCTTGGGGGGGGGGGGGGGGGTCCCGGGGTTTTTTTTTTTTTTTTTTTAAGTAACTATTTTTTTTTAAGATTTTATTTATTTATTTGACAGCGAGATCACAAGTAGGCAGAGAGGCAGGCAGAGAGAGAGGGGGAAGCAGGCTCCCCGCCAAGCAGAGAGCCCAATACGGGGCTCAATCCCAGGACCCTGGGATCATGACCTGAGCAGAAGGCAGAGACTTTAACCCACTGAGCCACCCAGGCGCCCCGGTACCTGGGTACTTGATCCTCAAAAACATACCTAAGCTATGATTTATGATTCTGTAGGCTTGCAACATAGGTGAATTCTCTGTCCCTTCTTGCTGGGAGATGGGGGAGAAGCATCTCACCCCCTCTTCCCAGCCTCCCATGTTTCATGGGGTTGATGGGGAGGCGGGGGGGGGGGGGGTGGGAAGAATACCAGCCAAAGGCTCTAGCCCTGGTGCCTACCAGAATGCCAAAGGAAGGAGGCCCTTATAACTCAAAATACCTAGCTCATTTCATGGGGTTTCTGGAGAAGGGATGTTGCAGATGAGGAAACGAGGCCCAGGAAAAGACAGGGACCCTGGATCCCACAGTTTACCCATCCGGGGAAACAGCAAGCTGAGGCAGATACCCGAACCTTAACCCCACTCAAGTCCTCCTCCACTTCACTCAGCTCTCTGTAGGTCTTTTTCGTTCTAAGAGCAGCGTCCCCATTTCGCACCTTAACTGCCCAGACAAGAGGAGAATTTTCTGGGTGTTGTTTTTTTTTTAAGATTTTATTTATTTATTTGACAGAGAGAGATCCCAAGTAGGCAGAGGCAGGCAGATAGAGTGAGAGGGAAGCAGGCTCCCCGCTGAGCAGAGAGCCCGATGTGGGCCTCGATCCCAGGACCCTGAGATCATGACCTGAGCCGAAGGCAGCGGCTTAACCCACTGAGCCACCCAGGCGCCCTGGGTTTTTTTTTAACCACTGAAAATTGCCTGAAAATCCCAACAGTGTGAGGAAAATAAAATGCTAAAGCAGGTATGAAACACCTGGGAAAGGAGGAGGCTCAGAACAGGTTGAAATTCATGTTGGGCGTGTTTTTATTTGCTAACCTTACTTAGGCTCTCCCCCCAGAAAAGCTCAAGATAAGATTCAATTCCTTTGAACGTTAGAGGATCACCTGCTCCCACCTCCGAAGAGAGTTCAGCCTTAGAAATGGAAAGGCGTGGGGCGCCTGGGTGGCTCAGTGGGTTAAAGCCTCTGCTTTCGGCTCAAGTCATGATCCCAGGGTCCTGGGATCGAGCCCCACATCGGGCTCTCTGCTCCGGAGAGCCTGCTTCCTCCTCTCTCGCCTACTTGTAATCTCTGTCTGTCAAATAAATAAATAAAATCTTTAAAAGAAAAAAAAAAAAAAAGAAGAAGTGGAAAGGCGTGGGTTTGAATCCCAGCACCACCACCGAGTCACGTGCTGACCCTGGCTAAGTCACGTGACCCTCTCAGCTTCAGCTTCTTCTGCAGAAGGAAGTCCCTTGCACAGGACTCTATGAGGACTAGGGGAACAGTGCTCAGATGGGACAAGATGCTCAGTAAGTGCCCATCTTTTGACCTGAGTCACCTCCAACAGAGCTCTGGAGCCAAGAAGACGCTCTATAAGGGAAACAAACAGGGGTATCCTCTCCGCCTGCCCGACCGCCTCACTGCAATGCCAACCCGCTCTTCTAGATGAACATCTCTTCCTGTCAATCCATCACGCTCTCCTTAATCCACTCCTATTTTGTCTGCCTATCCTCCAAAACACAGCTCCCTCAAAGCCTCCCTCCTCTATTTTAGTCCCTGAGGTTGTGTGCCTCCCATTTTAATACATGGTCTCTTGGCCTCTGCCGTCCCACAGAGCTCTTGCTGGATCTAAAGTGAAAATGCCCGAGGGCACAGATTTTTATCGCACCTCTCTAGTGCAGCTCCCTCAACCTTTGTCTCTCTCCCCCACTCTGAATAAGACCCAACAGTGCAAATAATTAGTGTTAATCACAAGAGAAGGGTCAGGCAAAAACTCCCGTATGTATTTATGGAAGGATGAAGAGGTGACCACCATGGAGGAAAAAGCAAAACTGGCAATGGTTTGAGATGGGGAGTTTACTGGGTACAGTTCCAGTCCCGCAGGATGGAGAGAGTTCTAGAGACGAAGGCAGGTGCTGGCTGGGTGAAAGCATGAATGTTCTCCATAATGGAGCAGAGCGCTTCACGCTTACGGCAGCCAATGTCATGGTATGTACACCTCACCACGTAAGATTATTTAGATATTTAAGAGGTCCATGATTAACTGAAATTTTAAAATCCTTAAGATTTTTAACTTAGGGGCTCCTGGCTGGCTCACTAGGAAGAGCATGCAGCTCTACCCTGGGGTTCCATTTGAGCCCCAGGTTGGGCATAGCGATTACTTAAAAATAAAATCTTATAGGGGTGCCTGGTGGCTCAGTGGGTTAAGCCTCTGCCTTCAGCTCAGGTCATGATCCTGGAGTGCTGGGATCGAGCCCCGCATCAGACTCCCTGTTCAGCAAGGAGCCTGCTTCTCTCTCTCTCTCTCTCTCTGCCTACTTGTGATCTCTGTCTGTCAAATAAATTAAAATCTTTTTTAAAATATAAAAATTTAAAAATCTTGGGGCGCCTGGGTGGCTCAGTGGGTTGGGCCTCTCCCTTCGGCTCAGGTCATGATCCGAGGGTCCTGGGATCAAGCCCCGCATCGGGCTCTCTGCTCAGCAGGGAGCCTGCTTCCTCCCACTGTCTCTACCTTCCTCTCTGCCTACTTGTGATCTCTGTCTGTCAAATAAATAAATAAAATCTTTAAAAAAAAATTTAAAAATCTTATAAGCAAACAGATAAACAAATAGCTTTTTTTGAATTTAAAATTCTCTTAAAATACTAAGGAGCAAGTGAAAAATCTAAAAGCTCCTAGAGGAAAATGAACCGGGAAGTTGTATTTCCTCCCATCTCCACTCTAAGACGAGTCTTTCCCTTGTCCCTCGTTGTATTTCTGACCCTGGCAGAGGCGGTAGAATCTGGACATGTTCAACCGGGTGAATGAACGCCCACGTGCATGAGTGAGTGGACACACTCGGAGAGATACCAAACCTCATAGCAAGATGCTAGCGATTGTACCAATCTGCACCATCTTGTTAAGTGTTTTCTAACGTGGAAACTGGTTGTAAATATGTTATTTTTAAAATCTACCCCCTCCGCAAAAATGGCTAATGTCTGACTGGCAACCCCCCCCACCTCCCCCACGCGCGCGCGCGCGCGTGCACACACACACGCTAAAGTTGCTGACCATGGGATGTTTTGAAGAGAGCCTGTCTCGGCTCAGGCTCCACTCTTCCTCTAGTTAGAAGTTTAAATTTAGCAAACTACTCATTCAAGATAGTCAGCAAGGGACAAGAGGAGGAAAGCGAAAGGAAGATTATCTCACAGAGACCTAGGAGGTTTGTGAAGGCCATGGTATCCCACCTGCCTGCCCCCGGCTTATTCTGGACAGGTATCCCTCTACCCCATTCTAAAAAGCCAGCAGCAGTAGCTTTGAATCAAATGGTAATGACCACAGGCAGGAAGACCCTCTAGATAAAATAACCCCAGTGAGCCAGATTCTCCCTTCTTTTACATCAACAGAAAGTTGCTGGTGTGGACACTGGACAAAAAGAGTCACGGAGTTATCTTCTGAACACTGCTGTCCCCCCTCCAAGCCAACATCCTCTGTCTAGTCCCTGCTCAGAGCACACTGGCTGCAGCCACGAACAGCCGGGTCTGCGAAGGATCATCTCTACTCTTTAATTTAGGGTTGTCTCCAAATCCTGCCCAAGCCAACTGCTCTATTACAGTCGGACTTCTCCTCCCAAGAAACTTAGAGACCTGGAGGAAGTAGAGAATAAATATTTCTAGCCTGGAACAGACATCCTCACCAAGTTTACTCCACCCGCCAGCCCCCACGTTAGTTCCTGTCGCCCCTCATTTTGTCCTCTTCATCTTCAGAATACCTCATGGGAAGCTGAGGAGCCCCAAGCAATCCCAGATGCCACTCCAGAAGAGAGGCAACACACATCATTCCCCATAAACTAATTGTAAAACCCTTTACAGTAACTGATTAAAGTCACAAGCCTGTTAAATGGCCAAAAGCCACATCCGGATTGGAAGCCCTTCCTCTCCCCACCCCATGGAGCGAAGGTTCAATCCGCATTCCCTAGACTGAGATTTCGAAGGGGGCAATCGGTCTGTGCAAGTGGGGGTGTGCACACCCCAAAGAGAAGAAGTGGACGGCCACATGGGCTCTCTTTCTAGTCCAGGGAAAGTGAAGCACGCCACTGGGGCTGTACCCTCTACAAGGGCACAGGAAAAGGAACAATGTATGCAGTCGCTTCCTGGGCATCCAGGGAGCCCCAACTCCTGAAAGG